>CM047872.1:3703343-3824393 GCA_026212405.1 Petrea volubilis
ATATCTGATATGTATCTCACTTAATTTTGTTTTGTTTGAAAAAGAAAACGATGATTATATTATTATATTAAGATATTAATAAACTTTTGACGATATCTATCAAATCCATGACCTTATAATGTATAAGAAAACTGAGGACTTATTTTTTAAGTCTCTAAAACATTTGACATATGTTAACACATTCTTTTATATCCTATGATATTCTTTAAAATACATGGTGTATATATTTACAAAATTACTCAATGTAACATCGGCGTATCAAAAATATAATAGTGGCAAAGTTTTACATTATCTCAAATTATAATGAAATTGTCACATGATGATTTTTTTGTTTAAGAATAAATGTACGTAAGAGAAGATCAATCATCAAGCAATCATGTGAATATACCATTAATTTTTATTTTTAATTTTTAGAAAGATCAAAATGTGACAAGATCTTTTATCTATATCTATATCTATATCTACATATATCTATATATATATCTATCTATATATATATATATGTGTGTGTATATATACTAGAGGGGGAGCGGCACCAAAGCAGTGCGCGGTGCCCGTGGCTTTGAGATCCATTGTGTTCTATTGTTATTAATATGGAGTTGTTATCTTGCATTAGCCGTAATGACAATTGCTGGGAAATGTCTTATTTATGCTACTTATCCAAAGATCGCACGAGTTTTCTAGGTAACGCAATTTTGTTGTCCTATTTTGACACCATGGTGAAAATTGAATGGAAACACTAAAATTTAAGTTAATAATCATAATAGTATTTGATTACATTAGAAACGAAAGCAATACATATTTCGAGAATTTTGTTTACTCAAGGTCTTCAGAAGTGATAGTTGTTTCGGATGCGCCGTCCGCTGGGTCTGAAAGTAGGTTCTGCGGGAATGCCTACAATATTTAGCAAAATATTATAAAGAGAACAATTCGTATGAATGTGTTAAATGTTTGGGGTGGTAGGTTCGTCGTAGTAGAAATTAAGACGGAGTAAATTCGTAGATGAAATAATTATTTAATGAGAATATGGGGATACTTGATGTGGCAGATAGACAGGTGTTGTTCGCGCCGGCCCACGACGCCTGTGATAGTGGAGGCAGTTTAGTTTAATAGCACTTAGGCTTGTCAATGAGTAGGGTAAAAATTATATTCTGATCATAATCTTAAAAATACTCAATTAAAAATATTCATATCCTACCCTATTTAAATACTTATCTATTGAGTATATCCTATTTTTAGAGTAGGGTCCCAATACATTATTTTTAGAGTAGGGTCCAAACCCTACCCAATCATATATTTTTTTTATATCGTGTTTTTTTTTAACTCACACACACAGTTAACACATACACACGCATTTACACACACTGCACACACACATTTTTTTCACACACTGCACACACACATTTTTTTTTTCACACACACGTTTTTCACAAACACACACACAGTATGTAAACACACACACTGCACACACTGTATACACACACACATGCACACACTGCACACACACACACATACACACATAGTTTTCACACACACACACACACACACTATATGTGCAGTGTGAGTAACACACACACAGTGTTTATGCAGTGTGTGTGTGTGTGTGAAAAATATGTGTGTGCGTGTGTGTGTGTGTGTGTGAAAAATATGTGCATTCAGTGTGTGTTGCATGTGTGTGTGTGTGAAAAACATGTGTGCGTGCGTGTGTGTCTGTGTGTGTGTGTGAAATATGTGCGTTCAGTGTGTGTGTGTGAAAAATGTGTGCGCAGTGTGTGTGTGTGTGTGAAAAATGTGTGTGCAGTGTGTGTGTGTGAAAAATATATGTGTAGTGTGTGTGTGAAAAATATGTGTACAATGTGCGTGTGTGTGTGTGTGAAAAATATGTGTACAATGTGTGTGTGTGTGTGTGAAAAATATGTGTACAATGTGCGTGTGTGTGTGTGAATACCCATTGGCCTGGGTAATGATGTGTGTAGTGTGTAAATACCCATTGGGTATCATTACCCAATGGGTATGAACGAGTAAGGCCCTACCCTAACCCATTCGTTTGTAGTAGTATGGGTTAGGGTAGGATATGGGTAGATTTTAAAATATTAGAGTATAAGTAAGGTATGAGTAGTAAATAAATGAGTACGGGTAGAGTACAATCCTGCCCATTCACAGGCCTAATAGCACCTATTCCAACTGAATTGTCTGAGATTTTACTTAATTCGATGTATAGCATGTTTCTATTCCACGTAGGTATATGCCTCCAATAAGGGTCGTATTATCTGGACCTATGAATGGAGGAACAATAATATGTGGGCTGAATCCTAAGGTTTCTTGTATATGAGTTGTTTTGTTTTTTTGTTCACGTGTTTAAAATTATAGCAATGTGAGGTTGGTGGAATGTTTTGAGGTAGGTTGGGATGGGTATGAATTCGTCTTTGTAACTGTTTTTGCAATTCCATGTTAGAATAGTCAATGCATTATTCCTTTCTGATGGAGTCGGGACGCGAAATATGTTAACAACAAGGAAAGTCCTTGTATGTCGATCATAGTAGTAGTTGTAGGTGTCCATATTAAAGCTTGTATTATGATGGTTCGTTTGGGAAGATCCTGATACAAAAATGAGTTTTGTAGACGTACTTTACGGTTCCCACTCTTGGACAGTGTTTAGGAGTATAGTGTCAATGTGGGTGGGAACGGTGAATATATATGCGAACGTGTGCTTCGATGTATGAGCGAAGTCGTTGGCGGAGAGTTGTATGAGTTGGTTATAAGTAGGTAATGTGGGAACTGCAAATAAGAGATCATAAGGGAACTAAGGAGCGGCAACGGCGGGGTATGGTGTGTTGATGGCGAGTGTGAAGCGGGGGTGGGCTGAGAGCATCATCACATAGAGTAGTAGTTAGGTCAGCACTGGTAGAGGTGGGAAGTGCCATTTTGGGAAGAAATGCCCTTGGGGGTCTTCTATTTGTTGTGAGGAAAAACAGGGTTGGTGTGTAGGAGATTGAAGTTGAGATGGGTTTGTTTATATAGTCAACCTACTACATGTATTTATGTAGTATATATGGCCAAATTTAGGGGCGTTTCAATGTAGAAGGTTTGGTGAAGGGTTATAATAATATTGTAGGAAAAGTGGGGCCTAGTGTAATAAGTGTGTATTTTGTGAGGGGAAGTGAGAGGTGCGTCATTATTAGTACAGTAAAAAGTTGGTAATCATGATCTCAATTATATTATCGTTAGTATCTTAAATGTGACTTCCATGGATGTAAAATAATTGGCGCGGTGGCTTTATTTTTTTAGGCTGCAAAGTGTATGTAGTTTGTGACTTTCCATACGCCTTCATCATTGTGTCCGCAAGAATTTTTTATTTGGTAGGTTTGTCGGTCGCTGTCAATGGGAGAATTCTAGTGGTCTTCAAAGGCGGTTTGTTTTTCTGAATTCGGTGTACATTTGAATGCGGACATAGGAATGTTGTTTGGGATGTACTTATACGGCTATAAACAAAAACCTTGTTAGGATTTGTTAAGTTTGTGTATGTTTTTTTCTATTATGTGTTTGGGAATTTTACCGCTTATAATATTAATGATTCCTTTTTGTGTAGAAGTTGGTAATTTTTTGAAACATTTGTGCCAGAAGGAAAAGGATTGGTTTTATTCATATTGGATGGGGAAGGATGTGGGATTGTATAATCACTTGAAGATTGTGACGAGTAGAGTACAACTTCAGATTATGAAGGACAAGAAAATTGAAAGCTTGAGCAATGCAATTTCACCTTTATGAGGATGATGAGTATAGACCAATTGCATGAAGTAGCGATAAATTTGTTGAGGTTATATTTTCCATTTTTCAAATTTCCTATTAAAATACGTCTTTGAAATTTGTTGTTCACGTTTCAGTCATAATCTAACAATGATGTTATATTGAGTTATATTGATGGGTTGTTTTCAACTATACAGTGCTGCTGTTCCTTGGAAGTACGAAAACGGTGAGGAGTACCCGCCGCACGAATCGTGGTGGTACGAAGATAGTACAAAATATCCGTCCATAATCATCCTCTCTCTTCATTTACGACGTAATTGTTCTAATTTTTAAATTTCATTTTACTTTATATTTATATTTATGATCTAGATTAGGCATTATTTTATTTTAACCTTCTTTTTTAACTTAGCATAAGTGTAATAGTTATATTATAAATGGGTAAAATTGTAGTACAAATGATGGTAATTAATTTTTATATATGTACGATAATCGGATTAAAGAAAGCAGATAACCTTGGATGGTGTTATTGCAGCAACTGGTTGGATGTATTAAAATAGATATACAATATTTTGGACTATTATTTAGAAGATTGAGTTATTGCACTGGTGCATATGGATTGATTGGTCATGTACAGTGAAGGCACTTGGAATTATAAGTAAATAGTATGTTATTAATTATAACGAAATCAAATTGAACAGACTGAACTAATTTTTAATGAGAAAATCCCAAGCGCAAAATAATTTCTTGGTATCAGGTATCTAGAAGTGATGTCAAAGTGTTAGAATGGAATCTGAGTGAGGGTATTGATGCAGAGAAGACGGTCGATATTAAGACTTTAATTAAGATACTGAATGCGCAAATTGTGATTATTATGAATACAAGGGTATATGGAGATGAGGCAGATGCATACATGTCTAACCTGCCTTTTGATTCTTCCACTACGATGGCAGCAGCTAGTAGAATTTGTGGAGTGTGGTTTCTACGGAACTCGGCTGCTGTGCAGGTGGATTCATTAATTGTGGACCCTATTAATGATGAAATCGATAGAGTACTTAAACTTGTTTAGATGTGCCGAGCAGGCATCTACAAAAAGCTGAGTTTGCCATTGTATTTCTAAACAGATAATGGTATTAAGGTAACACTGAGTGTTATTTCTGTTTCTTGATTACATGAAAAGATAATTTTTTCAGTTTTAAGTGGTCGGTCAGATATTGTTATATACGTGGGTGGCATATTTATATGAAAGATTATAACATCTGGCAAGAATAAAATCATTTGGAAATAGCTGTGTTTAAGAGAAGTAACGCTCCAAATGAGGACATTGGCTATTCCATCGACAATTAATCGTCTAATAATGATTCTAGTCACATATAAATTTTAAGGTGAAATAAATTTTTTGTACTCTTTAATATCTAGAGGGAGGCGTCATTTTTAAGTTCACATTATGATATTGTGTTGTCCATTTCGAATATGCGATTTGGTACAACTTATTTGCAAAAATATCCTTGCTTCTTAAGAAGATCCTAATTTCATCTTCAAGAATACATTATTATAAACTTTTCTGTTATTATTAAATGTACCATTATATTAATGGATACATAATATTGTATGATGAGCTAAATCAGAAATAGCTCTCTTAATATAACAATTACTGTATGAGTTAGTGTAGACCTTTCTTTCCCTCACTGTTTTGTAGCAACAATGGAAAAATGATAATGAAAATGAAATGTAGTTAAGCTGAACAGAAGGGAAAAATAGATAAAGAAAGAAAAGTCACACACACACACACTCTCTCTCTCTCTCTCTCTAATTATGACAAAAAACACAGGCGACCAATTTGCAAAGGAAAAACTCAAAACACATCCGACAAATAAATAAATAGATAAATAAAATCCAGACTTTCGAAATTGTTTAAGCGGGTTCGATGTCTCGCTAATTAGCGAGGTTTCGGTATTACTTCTTGTTAATATTTGAAGATCATGTTTTGGTAAACAGGAGAAAATTACAATAACTTACTTTAACTATTATAAAAAAAATGATGTAAGTTCCATAAGTTAGATATCTACAAAACCATTCGTTCTCAGAGCTAGACAAACTAACAGCAATTGAGATCAAGAAGGGACGGGTTTATGTGTAAAACCCTATTGTGGGAGATTCTTTCTCACACGACAATAAAAGGAATTTCTTGGGCCTGACAAGAAAAAAGAAAAACTCATCCTACATCGCCCGAAAAATCCCATTGCACACATTCACAGGCAAGAAGGTCAAACAAATTTTCCTTCGAGATGGAAAAACCGATTCTACTGTTACCATTTTGAAGTGAAAAAATAAGGAGTTATACAGAAGTGTATCGTTAATAATAAAGGAAAATTTATCTAATTGAGAAAAATTAAAGAAAATTCAACAAGCCAAATATCTGAGGGGGATCGTCAATGCAATAAAGCATTAACCTGTTAATTTGTAGCCACAATAAAAAAATGATAATGAAAATAAAAGATAGTTAATTAAGGCAATAAAACACCGGAAACCATTTGCAAAGGCAAAACCCAGACAAAAATCACAACAAAAAAAGAAAAAAACGAAAAAAATCCCAGACTTCAAAAATTGTTTAAGCGGGATCATTGTCTCGCTAATTAGGGAGAATTCGGTATTACTTCTTGTTAATATTTGGAGTTAATATTTTGGTAAACAGGAAAAAATTACAATAACTTTAACTATTCTGGAAAACCGATTTAAGTTCGATAAGTTAGATATCTACTAAGCCATTCATTGTTAGTGCTAGAAAAACTTATGGGAAGCGAGATGAAGAAGGGTTGGCTCTATTTGTAAATCCCTGTTGGGGGAGATTCTTTCTCGTACTACAATGAAGGAATTTTTTTGCCATGACAGGAAAAAAAACCTCTTCCTTTCACACCGAGATATACAAACTGGTTAATTATATTACTATTCTTGTGATTATATTAATGTTCTCGTGAAGTAGCCCAAGAAGTATGTTGAAATTGTAGAATTCTATTAGAAGAGCCAGGTGCGCTTTAGATAACTAAACTTTGCTAGATATCACCTGAGATAATTTCAATACTTCGTAAACAAATCGACGAATATATAAAAGCGCCGTCTGATTGTTCAACTACGGGACGATGCTTATTGTAACTGATAACAGATGGTAGAACACCATTCTCAAACTCATGAAAAGAAGAGACGTGTTTTATTTGAAGAGCCATTTGTTATTTTACCTATTCGTGAAGATATTTCAACTACTTATATTTCTAACTGGAAAAGGTTCATGCCTCATATTTGAAGTTAATGCTTGTAAAATTTTGACAATTCAAATATATGATGTACCTGCATTTAATAGGACAGGAAGTCGGACATGGGGAGGCTATAATGTAAAAGGCAAGGGCAAGGAGAGAAATAAAATACAAGTAAGGTTTGGAAAAGAAAGTAGCAAAAGGAAAATGCTAGAATCAATTGCACACATAAAGATTGCGATTACAAAGATCAGAAAAGAGACCGATGCTTTGAACGCTCAGGGCATAGTACAGGGGACGACACAGATTACAGTACATTAAAACAAAGCCAATGAAGTAGCACGACCACAATAAAAAAGATTATAATGTACTGACCAATGTTACTTTATAGTGCACGGCATAGTGTGACACGGCACGCACATTAGAACGAGCGTAATTAAAATGGTATGTGATACTAACCAAGGGGCACGGAAAGGAACAAGTTGAGCCGCCGAGGAACGAAACTAAACCATATGGGAACCCTGAAGAAGGGAAATAACAATAAGAATACAATAATAATCAATATATGCAAAGACCAAAAAAGAGAAGAATTTAGGCTTAATTCATAGTGCGCAGTGATGAAGCAACTAACTTTTAAACAAACCCGAGTGACAGCAGGAGGATCTGGCAGTAGGAAGGCATGTTTTGGACCAATGATACCAATGGCGGAGCGAAGGTACCGACCGATATATGACGAGTCCGATTGTGGTGGTGGTTTTGGGGGGGGGGGGGGGGGGGGGGGGGGTGGGGAAGATGGTGCACCACTGGACCTCAACGTAACCTGCAGTAAGAGTACGAGCGTAAGAGGTGCGACAATATAAAGGGGGCACGACGAATCAGAGTGTAAATGGGGCAAAACGAAATAAGTGCGGATCCAGAATGAGATTTCGTGAGGGGGAGGCGGCGATAAGCGCACAAGACTTACACAATCAGTAAGAATACATCTATAAAAATATATTATATATGACAATATATAAACACCATAGAACAAAAGAAGAATCAGAATCACCACCTAAACATACCAACTCTTCGAAGATTCCGAAAATTAACTACTTAGCCACCCAAAATAAAATAATCAGGGAGCCATATAATTAGGCTGGGCACATATTGTCCCCGCAAAAAACAAATCGGGTGGAGACAGCGGAATAAAAAAATCGACTGGGAAGTCCACGTTGAAGGCAGCACTTTTGCGGCGGCAGAATGAAGTGAGCGCGGCCCTTTCAGTACGGCAACGTATACAGAGGCAGAGGCCAGGACGGTGCGGCGGTACTGCTGCTCGACGCCGTCGTGCGTTAAGCCAAGCGGCATCGTCGTCATACGGCATAGGAGATGGAGGGTTTGGAAATAAAACATACGGCGTCGGAGATGGAGGTTTGGAAACAAACGACGTCATTTTTTTCTAGGGCAGGTAGGGTGATAGGGCAAAGACACCAAAAAAAAAATTTGGGAGGCCAACGTGCACGGGTCTCCATCAAAGACAAAAAAGAGCGAAGGATGAACAAGCGAATTTAGAGACAACATCCCAAATAAAATTAAGAACAAACAAGTTGGGGCACACCACTCCGTGAATCGTGTTCCGGCAAAGGGCTACGCAAGCGGGGGATTGGAAAAACGGTGGCGTACAGAGAGAATTAGAGTGAAACGGCGGCGTCTGGGCTTCTTCAAAATTAAGGCAAACTTTTATTGTACCCAAAACTACGTCGTTTGAAACCAGCACCTGGTGCCTGTGGGCCCAGGCCTATCAAAAACACTGTAGCAGCCCAACTTTCCCTTATAAATAAGAGTAATAATAACTAATATGTGTGTGTAATTAAGCCACGCACGTAGAGGACTTTAAGGGCGTGTTTACTTCTCTTGGTGGGCTTGGCATTGGTTTAGCTCGAAATGATTATTTTATTTTTCAAAATTCAAGGCACAATAAAAGTTAATTTTATCTTTTTAATTTGGAGAGTTACTTCTGATAGCCGCAATCATTTATTAACGCACGTGGAGCAATTAATACGGGCCACTAACCAATTAAAGTAAATATAGAATTATGGGAGATAACCTACGTTAACTTAAGTTTTCCATTAAAGTAAACACACCCTTAAAGTATATAAGCTATTTTATAGTTTTCTTCATCTATTTTTGCCATACAAATTTGGCATCACAAACAAGAGGAAAGATTTATTTCTAATTATATTATGAGAATTTTAATACAATATTTTCTCTTATACAGTGACTATAATGCAAACAAATGGGCCTGCTTGTGAGCTTAATGGGTCGGTTCAATGTTAAAAAAAAAAAGCAAAATGATTTTTGTTCATAGGCTCAAGATACCTTCATTTCTTGATATTTGTGAGTATATTAACATGATGATATTTATAATTGTAAATAACACATCAAGTTCAAACTCAAGTAATTAAATTAATTTAAATTTTAGACTTCAAACTCAAACCGCAATATATAATTATATTTCATTCATAAATTTTAGCCAAGCAAGCTAAGTCGATTCCAAGCTCTTTTTTCTTGATTCGTCAAGTTCGAATTAGATTCATTTAATATGAGTTTGGGGTCTAGCATTGAAAAAAAGTCAAACATCAACTCAATTTGAATTGTCCACGCATTTATTAGTAACTCCACTTAAAAAGATTTCTGACTGCGCCACCATATAGGGATTTTCGTTGTGCACATAAGAAATAAAGATATGTAAAGATTTGGCAATACAAAATCAGCATATTGATGTTGCTTTCTCAATGCATTAAAATAAAGAAATAAAAACACTTAATCCCCAAAATTATGGTTCTTTTTATACATTATCACACGAATTTTTAAGAGTTATACTTTACTATATGAACTTTACATGTTTCACACTTAACCTCATCCAGTCATTTCTGGCAATAAGTGCCCTATCGGATAAGGACACGTGTTCTATTTCTGTTCACTTCTATGGCCGAAAAATGACTTTAGGGGATTAAGTGTACAAAAAAAAAATCAAGTTCAGATGGTAAAGTGTAATTCGTAAAAGTTCGTATAATAATTTACAAAAAATACCATACTTTGGGATTAAGTGTTTTTTCCCCCTAAAATAAAACTCAATTGCAGTATCAAGAGTTCAATACAATTTTAGTCTCATTTAGTAGATCTTTTGTGTGTTTGGTCCCAAGGTTGTAAAATTGACTATTTAAGTCCCGTACGTTAATTGTTGTTGCAAGAACAGGACTTCCGTCAAGTAATTAACAGAAAACCCACGTGTCAGTTAGTTAGGATAATTTTTTTTTGGGGGGGTGGGGGTGGGGACACATGTGCATTTTGATCCCATACAACAGTCGATTTTGCAATATTGGTCCCAAAATTTTAAAAATCACAAAAATAGTACCAAATACGATATAATTATAATGTTATAGTTATAATACCTTCATTACATTTTCTTTGTAGTGTATTGATTATCATTTTTGTTCCAATTTATGCTTTGAAAAACCCCATAAACGGTCTCTGCTTGATCAATAGTATATTTGACACTTTTGTCGCGTCTATTAACTATCTATCGAATTTGACTTATTTATACCATAATTAATATTATAGTACCATGCACACATACATTAGATAAAGGGATGTTTGTCTCAATACTGACGTTAAGGAAGATTGACCAAGTACTTATCTATACTATTATAAAAAGAAAGCCACTTTTGTGTCTAAAATGGCAGTTTTTTTTGTAATTTTACAAAAGTTACCGTTCAACTCTATGTGAAATAAATAGAGTTAAGTAAAATTGTGGCTAATATTAAAAATTCCCATGAAATCAATTCAATTTGGATACCAAATTTTGATTTACCAATTTTACCCTTTTAATTAGTAAACACATGCAATAAAGAAGCAAATAGAGAGGACAATATTGTAATACCACAATCCAATTTCAAAACTCATTTTCTCAACCCACAAACCACTTTCTTTAATTACAATTACTTGATTTTTTTTTTATTTTTGTATTTATTCTTTATCATATAATTTTATTTCATATAATTATTTTATTTTTAAGTTGTTATAATTAAATAAATTATTTCAAATAATTCTTAAAAAAGTATTCTTATAAAAGAAATTTAATAATATATATATATATATATATATTCATCCTAAAAAAAATTAAGTACTAAATTGAAATATATATTTTTTATATTGTGCACATACGTAGAGTGTGCCGTGTTGCTAGTAACTATTAAATGCGATCAATATTGTCTATATTGGATGTATATTCTACCAACCCTAAAATAGATTCAACAAAAGCTCTTTCCTGGGATATTGATATGGGTATTTGTAAAGCATAGGTAAACTTGAACTATTAGGAGATAAACATGCATGAACTAATTAATTGGGTTTAACCCCAACGAAGTCTTGTAATTACTTAAGTTAGTAATGGATAAAAAGGAGAAATTGACAAAATTTTTATGTATTAAATTAGCATACAATGAGTCATAGTATGCTTGAGCTATTGCATGCATGATACGCTAATTTCATATATATATGGTCTAAAACATTAATTCAATTGCTGATGATTAATAAATATGCCATAAGTGTCAAATATATTGTTTATCAAAGTGAAAACCATTTATGTGGTTTTTATTCAAAGTATAAATTGAAACAAAAATGATAATCAATACATTACAAAAAACGTAATGAAAGTATTACAATTTACAGCTATAGTATTATCATTATATCGTATTTGAGTTTATTTTTGTGATTTTTAAAAGTTTGGAACCAATATTGCAAAAACAACTGTTGTATGGGACCTCGCCCCCCCCCCCCCCCCCCCCCACCCCCAAAAACAACTTCTATAACTAATAGCCATGTAGATTTTTCATTAATGATTTAACGGAAGCCCTGTTCTTAGAACAACAGTTAACGCATGTGACTAACAATAATGAAATTTATAATTTTGGGACCAAACGTACAAAAATTCTAATGAGTGAGACTGAAATTGTATTTATATCTTGTATCAAATTCATTGATTGACTGCATTCGCTCTCTTTTCTTTTTACGGTTTGACATTTTGAAGGCATAATTAATTGAAAGAATCTAAAATCAAGGTAATGTTTTATCATAACAAGACCATGCATGATATGCACCTACAAAGAAGTTTTTTTTTTTTTTAAATATAACTCAAAAAGGTATATTGTTTAAATTTTCGACATGAAAAAAAGATTTTTTATAAATTTGACCTAACTCGCCGTCGAGTTTATTAAAATATTATTAAAATTTGTAATTGTTTAATATATTTTGTCAGGCAAAAAAAAAAATAATAATGAAACTCGCCAATAGTGTTGGCGAGTTACAGTTAAAAAAAAAATTATATTCGCCAATACTATTAGCGAGTTCTAAAATAATTTTTTTTTCCGTTGAAAAACTCGCCATTGCTGATGGCGAGTTCTCGGAGAGCGAAAAAAAAAAAAAAAATTATACTCACTAACAGTGTTGGCGAGTTCTGAAATAAAAAAAAAATTCCGTTGAAGAGAGAGAGAGATCATCAATTGAAGAAAGGACCAAAAAGAAAAAAAATGGGGAAGAGAGAGAGAGAGAGACAAAGAGAGAATTCAACGAAATGTTCTCCAATTATTAAAGCGACATAAATATTAAACAAAAATCTCTTTATGTCTGTCATCTAAACCTACACATCAACTCTCTAATTGTCGGCCTTTCTAGGTCTCCCACCAACAAATCACATATTCCCACATTGGGATTGTCACCTCAATACAACGCACCGAATCTCTTCCAAATTCCTAAACCCATTCTCAGCCGTCATATCAACTACTCCCCATAATACTCGCCAACACTGTTGGCGAGCGTGAATTTTTCTTTTATTTTTTTTGATTTTTTTTTAAACTCGTCATCCTTGACAGCGAGTTATATTTTGTCTTTTTTTTTTACGTTATTCCAAACTCACCATTTGTGATGGCAAGTTTGGTTTTTTCTATTTTTTTAAATCCAAAGTTGTCAATACTGTTGGCGATTTTAATAATTTTATTATTATTATTATTTTTTTCTTGATAAATATATTAAATTATTACAAATTTTATTAATATTTTATTAAACTCGCCATCATCAATGGTGAGTTAGGTTAGATTTATCTAGCATCTTTTTTTCAGGCTAAAAATTAAAACAATACACATTTTTAAGTTAAATTTAAAAAAAGTCTTACAAAGAATCTCAAATTGGTACATTAATTAATATGATATTGAAAAAGTTAGTGTCAATCGTGCAATAAAGAAACGATAGATGCTATTATTTTTGATACTAGAGATGAATTATTTGTTGCAGTGGTTGATGAATCCAATGACAGTTTTACGGAAGAGTACACGACAGTTGCTTTTCGATATTTAGGAAAAAAAAATTGTGGTTGAACATTTTATTAGTGTTGTACGTATAACAGATAACTGGTTCAATTGTCCCATCACTTAAACAAATTATATGAATACTTCATTATGCGACTCTTTGATATAGTTGACCTATTGCACCGTTAAAATCCAACATAATAAGTGCACTTTAAAAAGTTCACAATCGAATAGTACAAAGATAAAAAAGCAAAAAATCCTAATTGGGGTTTTCCTAAATTTAAGATTAAAGAAGATTTTTAAGTGCGAAATCACAAGCAACTTAATATCTTTCTAAATTTTTTGTAGTGGTATGGATGGAAAAATATCTTAAAAGAAAAATTAAAAGTGTTATGGGAATTGAAGAAAGTAGCTAAGATTATTGGAAGCGTAATAGAAAAAAAACTGATCATTTTGGAAGTTTTCTTTCAAATTGGTGTAACACAAGAAGCTTATAGGGATATTCCAAATTGGTATTTTAACTTTATCCAATTCGGATTTCGAGAATTTGACTGGGTCATTAGCAATTTTCTGTTGTAACATCAAAATTTTGGCAAATTTAGTTTTTACCAAAATTTGCCAAAATTGACCAAGTGAACCGAAATTTCTGGGTAGCAAGTTAAATTTAAAGGTTTTTGAGTTTGCTGCGTTGGCAAATTCTTTTTTCTTTTTAAAAAAAAGACATCTTGGCAGCCATGTAGGTTACAAATTGGAAAACAAACAAAAATAAAAAATAAAAGCTAACAAAAAAACTTATGTTTAATAAATTCAAAATACTATGCATACTCATGTATTTAAACTTCAATTGAGTAACTATTCAAACCTTTTAATTTCTTATAAAGGCTGAAATTTTGTTTGCACTTGATTTAATTATTAAATGAACTAAATTTGAGCAAGTTTTAATCAAAGCGAATTAGATTTGAGCTTGAGTAATTAATACTTTTCTATGTACTTTAATTTATTACTCTTGACTAATTAGACTCAATTGATGAGGTCTTGCTTCAATAGTAAGGATAATGGTTTCCTCGTTGGTAAGGAGGAGGCCTTGTAACTTTAAAGTTATAGGTTCCGTTCCCTATGAATGTGGACATTTTTTTTTAATTTAAAACTTGTTTCTTCCTACTGTATAGTAATTTGTATTTAGTTATTATTGATGATGTTCAGTTGTAATAGTTTGTTTTTATTTGAAATATTACTGTAATGATTGTAATATATCATTGATAATGTAAAAGATTATTGATATAATTGATTGTAATATAGTTATTTTAAAAAAAAAGAAAAAGAAAAGGGGGTTTAAATATTATTTATTATGCTAAACAAATTAAATTTAAATAAATTTTTAATAATCGATTTTGAATCGATTATCGAATTGTTTGTTTTATTTTTTAGCCCTCCTCTTTATCCTACGTTGACAAAAATTTTGTTGAAAGAGATATCTTCTCATGTTTGATTTTATTTGAAGAAAATATACGATAAATGTGAGAAATATTAAGTTCCAAATATATTCTTAAAATGAGTATAGTCTTTTTTTTCTTTTTTTTTTTTTGAAAATGAGCCGCACATAATAAGGATGCATAGCACAAGAAAAGTCAAAATGGAGACAGCATATAAGGTAGATCAGGAAGTAAGTCTCCCTCTTGGTTATCCAGCCGGGCTTTTTGGGCAAGTTCATGAGCCGCACTGTTGCCCATCCGACGCACAATGTAACTCTGATGCATGGTACAACAAGGCTTTCTCTCTTAATGTCCCCCACAATTGCACCAACGACGGAGACGTCCTCCTCTTTGCTGTTTACGGCTGTGATTATGCAGAGTGCGTCCCCCTCAATAATCACTGAGTTCCAATTCTTTCTTCGGGCAAAACGCGCTGCTTCAATGGCCCCCCGAGCTTCTACTTCAATTGCATCACCTAGCTTGTTCCATCGGCGACACAACCATCCAAGGCATCTCCCGTCATGATCTCTAGCTATGACTCCAGCTCCGAGGGCCGTTAAGTCCCGAATGACTGCCCCGTCGAAATTTACCTTAATGAACCCCATCGGAGGCTGAGTCCAAATAGTTGCTGCCCTCATGGCTAAGTCCGGCAAGGGGCTAGTCCTGGTCATCATGGCTTCATGGTAGGCGGAGTAGACTCGGCGCACAAGATTAACGATGTCCCCTGTTGAGTGGGGTATCTTCTCCATAGTAAGCTTGTTTCGATTATACCACAGTGCCCATAACAACGTAGCCCAAAAGTCAAACTCCAGGTTTGGAAGAGCCTCGTGTATCTCAACCATCCACAGTCGCGTGTCTTCCTGCCGTCTTGATACTAGTCGCCAAGGTAGGTTTGAAAGCGCCCACACCTGGCGCCCAAAAGTGCAATCCAGAAATACATGGCATAGATCCTCAACTTCGATCCCACATACCAAGCAACCATCCAAGTTAAGCAATCCCCGTTGAGCTAAGTTCGAGTGTGTGGGTAGTGCTCCGTAACACAACTTCCATAGAAACATCTTGATCTTATTTGCCACTTTCGCTTCCCATATAAACATCCAGTCCCGATTTGAAGCCGAAGATCCTTAAGGTTTGTGCAACTCCTCTAGCTTTTTAGCCAAGACATAGGCGCTGCGGACGAAGAACCTCCTATTTTGATTATAGTGCCAAATGAGAGTATCCCGATTCGCCGTGCCACCAAGTAGAATAGACATAATAGAATTTACCCCATGCGACGAGAAGAGAGATTCCAGCAAGACCTTGTTCCAGCTCCCATCAACTGGGTCCCGAAGTGCCGACACCATCGCGTCACTCATCGTAGTGCTCCACGGGTAATGGATCCTGAAAGACATCGGTATCGGGACCCATTGGTCGTCCCAAATTTTTATCCGTTGCCCAAAGCCGACTCTCCACCTACTTCCTGCCATAACAAGATGTTTGCTATTGAAAATGCTACGCCATGTAAAAGAAGAACTCGCCCCAAGTTTCAATTGCATAGATCTTGTGGACCTAAAATATTTGGCTCGCATGACCTTACTAAGTAGACTGGTAGGGCAAGTGCATATCCTTCATACTTGCTTAGCCAATAGTGCCTCGTTGAAGGTACGAAGAGAATGAAATCCTCCTTCCCTTTTACTAACGTATAGCTTGTCCTAAGCTACCCAATGAATCTTCCTGTTTCCTTTATTATACCACCAGAAATCTGCCAAAGTCCCCTCAATCTCCCTAAGAAAAGTGACCGGGAGCTGGAAGCACAACATGCTGTATGATAGTATAGCTTGTAACACCGACTTGATCAAAACCTCATTCCCCACTTGAGATAAATTTCTCTCATTCCAACCCTGAATCCATTTCCAAATTTGGTCTCTTATTGATGCAAAAACTTCCTTCTTATTTTGCCCGATTGTGTAAGGGAGTCCCAAGTACTTGTCATGCGACCTAACCATTTGTAGCTGGCCAATTGTTGCAATCCTGTCTCTCTCCTCATGCTCAATATTGGAACTAAACACAACAGAGGATTTAGAGTAATTAATAAGTTGCCCCGACGCTCGCCCATACTTATCAAGGACCACCAGAACGCAACGTATCGCGTCCTAGGAAGCCTGACAAAAAATCAATGTATCATCAGAAAAAAAAAATGGGAGATGCTTGGCGCCAATCGACATACTGCAACCCCTTGGATTTGTCCACTTCGTTCATTTTCCTATAGTAAGCCACTAAAGATTTCTATACAAAATATGAATTGATAAGGTGACAACAGATCCCCCTGATGGAGGCCCCGATCAGGACCAAGAAAACCGAATGAAGAACCACTCAGGACAAAATAGTATGTGATCGATGAAACACACATCATGACTAAGTCAACAAAATCCCTATCAAAACCCAAACAAAGCAGGGTAGATTCGAGAAAATGCCACTCAACGCAGTCGTAGGCCTTACTGATATCAAGTTTGACCGCCATGTGCTCAGATTTACCTCGTTTCTTTCATTTCAAGAAATGATTAGTCTCGTAAGCTAGAAGCATATTATCAGAAATTAATCTGCCAGGGATAAAGACTGGTTGAGAGGGAGAGATGATATCATTTAAAAAAGGTTTCAACCTATTAGCTATTGCATTTGAGGCCGGTTCATATATTACATTGCATAGAGCTATTGGCTGAAATTGGGACATCGATTCAGGGTTACTACACTAAGGGCTAAGAACAATATTCGTATGGTTATAATTAACATTGGTACGACGGTTGTTGAGAAAATCAAGTACACAACTAGACACAACCCTACCAATATCATTCCAAAATAAATGAGCATATCCTGAATTTCCTCATCTGTAGGGTGTTGGGAGGAAAATAAGGGGAAAAATTATTTACCATCCAAAATATACGAATTTTTACAGTTGCCATAGAAACTTATTTTTTTACCGGTTGCCATATGAACTTTACATTTTTTTACAGATCACCATCTAAGCCATTTTTCGGCAGAATATTCCATCGAGATTCCATCACATACGTATCATGTGATATAGCCGAGGGCAAAAGAGTAATTTCAACTGATTAAATCCCTCTCAAAAATACTTTCCTTTGATAGGAGTCGAACTTGGGACCTCTAGGTGGCAAAACCTTGAGCCCTCCTCCTCTACCATTTTGGACACATTTAACTTTTTTGTAAAATGAGGCTTTAAATTATATTTGTACTAATAACTTAGGTTCAAATTTCAAATTTTATTTATCAAATTTTAATATTCTTGCTTCAATTTGTTTTCTAAAGATATCTAATATGAATAAAATTACGAAATAAATTGTTTTTTTTTTCAATTTAAAATGACAAAATCAAAATTTTTAATATATGGATAAAATTATGAAATAAATTAATCTTTTACACTATTTACTTTCAATTTTCAAAATTCATTTATCTATTTTTGATATTTTACCTTCAATATTATTTTATCAATTTCTTTTTAAAATTAATTAATTAGCAAGATAAAAATTTCTTTAAAAGAATAATTTATTCCTTTTGTTTTTGTGGATTAAAAATTGATATTAAAATAAAAGTAATATCAATTATTAATTCACAAAATAAATATATTTCTTTTATTTTTTAAATTTTAAATTGATATTAAAATTCATTTATTTGAATCTATATGGTACAAATATATTAATTTGACTTAGATTTGACAATGATGGTGGTTGGCAAAGTGGTAGTAGGTGTGGTAACACTCCTTCTCAACCCAAGTTCGAATCCTATGGGACACATTTTTGCAAACAATTTTTCTACAAATGAAATGACGGAAATGCTCCTACCCAAATCACATGCTATGCACGTGGTACTGTTCCGGCTACTTTTTTGGCCGGAATTCGCTCGCAGATGGTAAAGTGCAAAAAATCGTATAGTTTGGATAGCAACCGGAGACAAAAAACATCATACTTCGAATATCAAAAAATAATTATCCCGCAAAATAAATAAGCGAAGTACTCAGTAATGATAGACTGGATCCCCTGATAATCCTCTATCCAATTCCTATTAACACATTTAAGCCCGGTGATACTATTATTCTTGAACCAATTTGCTGGTACCTCATGGAAATAAGCTGTGTTTCTATGACCCTCTCTTAACCACAACACCTTGCTCCTTTGCTTCCATGGTATTTCATCTCTAAGCCTCATTTCCTCTAACTCCTTCCGTAGCTGAACCTCTTTTGTTTTTGTATCCGCTATGACAACCCCACTTCTAAGAGTATCAAACTACTTCTCCATACACTTCATTTTCCTCCTAGGATTACCAAACTTGATATTCGCCCAAGATGCAAAGCCTTCGGCACACAGATTAATATTCTGGCTTACCAATGTCACCCGGTCTCCTTCTTCAATGGGATTCCAATAGGCCTACAGTACCTCACGGCACTCATTTGATCTCAACCAATTCGCCTCAAAATGAAATGGTTTATGTCTCCTATTTTGTAGGTTGCCTCGGTTAACTAAAGAAATCCGAATTGGCCGATGATCCAAGTAGACTGACTTGAGATGCGTCACTTAGGCGTGTGGAAAGAGATTGATCCACTCTGGAGTAGCGCATGCCCAATCTAGCCTTTCCCAAATCGTGTGGGGCTCAAAGCGATTATTAGACCAAGTAAAGAGGTCTCCAAAAAAACCCAAGTCATGGAGGTCGCACTGGTCTAATGCAACACGAAAGTCCCGAAGTTGCCAAGCCGGTCTAGGTTGCCCGCCCTCTTTCTCATCTTGAGTTAAGATTTTGTTAAAATTCCCTACACAAAGCCAAGTTCTCATAGATTGAGTTTTGAGAAGCCTGAGAATATCCCACGCTCCCCGTCTCTTGCTTATGTTCAGTTCCCCACAAAATCCTATAAATCTCCATTGGAAACCATCGTCGCCGCGATCCACCATAACATCAATATGATATTTCGAATAGCTCTGTAGTGTTACCGAGATATGCTTGTCCCAAAATAGAGCTAGACCGCCGCTTTGTCCAATGGCATCAACATAAACCCCATGAAGGTTTAGCCTCTCTTTTATTCTGTCAATCTGGACCCTGTTGCACTTGGTTTCAGACAAAAAACCAAGTGGGGGTGGTTGTCACAAACTAGCTGTCCAAGATGTTGAACTATTTGGGGGGGCCCTAATCCCCGAAAGTTCCATGCAAGAGCGATCATTGTGCTTGGTGGACCCGTGAGGCCGCTGATTGTAAGGAGAAATCCATATCGCTGCTCGATGTCGATTGTGATCGCTTGGCTAACCGGATATCCGCATCAACCAACTGACTATCTGCGAGAGCCTCGGTGTTTTCCCAGCTTTTAGTTCCACGGAAGGCACGGTATCCTTAAGTTTCCTCTGGGCAGCGGATGCCTTTCTCAGGTTTGATTTAGGAGCTTTTGATGGAGTAAGTACTAGATGTGCTCGGTAGGTTGGGGAAGGGGACAAAGTGAATTCACTACAAGAAACGGATCAAATAGCCACAGATTTTAGCTACGAAAAAAATCCGTGGCTATTAGCCACGGATTTGCCATGGATTTGGAAAAATATTTTTTAAAAAAGTTAGCCACGGATTAGCTACGGATTACCTGTGGCTAAATTAGCCACGGTCAGACCGTGGCTAAAATTGGAGCGATGTTTGCCGCCAATTATTAGCCATGGGCTAGCCACGGCGTGGCCGTGGCTAACAATTTTTTTATTTTTATTTTTAAATTATTCTATTTCAAAGTGCTCGATTTAAATCGTTTTTTTACGATAAATGTTTTCTTCCATTTTCTATGACTTAAATAAATCTCATAAATAAATTAATATATAATTGATTAATGTTCATTATTGTGTTATAAACAATATATATATATATGTAAAACATATATAATATCACTACATATAGAAGAGTAATATATATATATATATATATATGTGCGCTAAATATATAAGAGCATATATAAGTACGGATGCAATCGATATATATATATATATATATATATATATATAACTGATTAATATTGTTTATTCTGTTATATATACATATATATATATATATGATTTCGATTTACGAATGATCATTTCAATTATATAATTGTATTAAAATTTACAGTTAATCTAATTAATTTGAAATGTGGATAAACGCAAATTGAAAACGCATTAGCCATGGGTAATTTTTAACTGAAATATATATATATATATATATATATATATTAGCCACATCCGTGCCGTGGTTAAACGTTGGCCGTGACTAGCCCGTGGCTAACAATTTTTTTTATTTTTTTTAAATTATTCTATTTAAAAGTGATCGATTTAAATCGTTTTTTTATGATAAATGTGTTCTTCCATTTTCTATTATTACTTAAATAAATCTCATAAATAAATTAATATATAATTGATTAATGTTCATTATTGTGTTGTAAACAATATATATATATATATATATATGTAAAACTATCAGTTCGAATGATGAATATATATATTAAGTTGAATTTAAGTTTCACAATTATATTATATAATATCACTATATATAGAAGAGTATTATATATATATATATATATATATATATGTGTATGCTAAATATATAAGAGCATATATAAGTACAGATGCGATCGATATATATATATATAACTGATTAATATTGTTTATTCTGTCATATATACATATATATATATATATATGATTTCGATTTACGAATGATCATTTCAATTATATAATTATATTATAATTTTCAGTTAATCTAATTAATTTGAAATGTGGATAAATGCAAATTGAAAACGTATTAGCCATGGGTAATTTTTTAACCAAAAAAAAAAGAAAGATGGCCGTGGCTAATTTAAATTGGTGGCCGAATTAGCCATGGCCAATCCGTGGCTAAACTTTACTATATATTCATCACTTAGAAATATTTTTTTCCCTCCCTCTCTTCTTCTTCCTCACAAGGTAAACCCTTCCCGCCCCATCCTCGTCCCCCCAACCCCCTACCCCCCGCAGCGGCGCCTCCTTGCCGGCGACCGCCGCGGTCATCCCCCTTCTCTCCCACCCCTCTGTTCCCCCTACCCCGGCCCCCCGGCCCCTCCCCACTCCCGCCGCCGCACGCTCTCCCCCACTAGCCACCCAGTCGGCCGCCCTCTCCCACCAGCTACCCAGCCATCCTGCCTCCCCCACCAGCCCCAAACCCAACCCCCCAAGCCCCAAACCCATCCACCCTCCCCCCTCCCCCTACCTCGGCCCCAAACCCTCCCCCCTCCCCTCCCCCCAGCCCCAAACCCTCCCCTCTTCCCCTTCCCAAGCCCCAAACCCTTGCCCCCCCCCCCAAACACCCCCAATTTTTTTTTGTGTTTTTTGTCTTTTAATTTGAAAATTATTGCTGACATTTTTTTGCTTGTTTTAATTTTTTTGGTAATTATTGTTAGGGTTTTATATATTCACAAGTTTGGTGGTTCCAAAATTGAAGGTATGTTTTAAATTACCCAAAATTTGTTTTGAGATATATATGTTTTGAGAAATGTATATGTATGTATGTTTTAATTGAGATATGTTTTAAATTATTCCAAATTTGTCTACGGTGGTATATGTATTGCTTTTGAGACATTTGGTATTGATGAGTATATGTATGTTTGTTTTGTTCGTGAAATATGATTTCAAATATGATATGCGCGTTCGTACGGTGGTATATATATTGAGTTAGAGATATGTTTTGATGAGTATATGTATGTTTATTTTGTTCGTGAAATATGATTTTAAATGTAAAATGTGCATTTGTACATTTGTATATATGTTGCTTGTGAGATATGTTTTGATGAGTACGCTTGTTTTGTTCGTCAAATATGATTTCAAATATGAGATGCGTCTTTCTATGATGTGGTATTGATATTGCTTTTACATGTATGTTTGTTGGCAAAGTTTAAATACGAACTTCAGCGGTGACTAAATGACATAATTATGTTTGTTACAGAAAATGGATAATATACGTATGAGTCGAAGTTGGATGTACAATCGGTTATTGCCCGATCGAACAGACCTTACGAATGAATTTTTATTGGGTTTGGGTTAGTTTATTGACTTTGCAACCTCACAATCACAATGCAAACTTGACAACGGTTGTTTTAGGTGTCCGTCTTTTAAATGTGAAAATGGAAAATACAAGAATGCTAGCAATGTAAAATATGATCTTTTAAAGTATGGATTTCAACCAAATTATTGGTATTGGACTGCACATGGGGAGATTGCTCCAGAAAATTGGAATGTTGACGTTGTCGGTCCAAGTACTTAAGGTCATGTCAATATTACAGAATGGTTAAGAAATTATGAAAATTTGGTCTATAATGCTATGGAACAGACTGATTTTCATGAAAATAGGGCGTGGCAGAATGCTAAGTGAAATGCTGCCAAAATGAGTCATATTATTGAAAACCTCGTAATAACGAAGCTCAACAATTTTATGACTTATTGGAGGTAGCTAATTATCCGTTGTGGTCAGGATGTGAGTCACAGACAGAATTATCACTGACTCTTCAAATGATGACATTGAAATCAGATTATAATATGCTACAGGGATGCTTTGATAGAATGGCTGATCTTATAAAAACATCAAATCCGATAGACAATCATGTTCCCAACAATTATTATGAAGCCAAAAAATTAACGAGAAAATTGGGACTGACATCTCTGAAAATTGATTGTTGTGTTGAAGGGTGTGTACTGTTTTATAAAGAACATGCTCACTTTGATGAATGCGCATTATGTCATCATTCTGGATTTAAACCATCTCGTACGGGGAGCATTAGACGTGTTCCTTACAAAAGAATGCACTACATGCCACTAATTCCACGGTTGAAAAGGTTGTATGCCTCTGAAAAATCAGCCGAGCAAATGAGGTGGCACCATGAGCATGTAGCAAAGTATGGTGTTCTTTGTCATCCTTCGGATGGCATAGCGTGAAAGCATTTCAATGAGAAACATCCAAACTTTGCCGCCGAATCGCAAAACATTAGACTTGGATTGTGTGCTGATGGATTTAATCCTTTCAACCAAACATCTAAATCATATTCTTGTTGGCTGATTATTATTACCCCTTATAATTTACCTCTTGAAATGTGCATGACTTCTCCATATATGTTTCTGACATTTTTGATTCCTGGGCCGCGCAATCCAAAGGACAGAATTGATGTGTATTTGCAACCTTTAATTGACGAGTTGAAAGAGTTGTGGCCAGACGGGGTTGAAACATTCGATCTGTCAAGGAGACACACTTTTCGTTTAAGAGCCGCCCTTATGTGGACAATTAATGACTTTCCTGCATATGGAATGTTGTCGGGGTGGATGACGTGCGGGAGACTAGCATGTCCAATATGCATGCACCATACAAAATCATTTAGATTGAAGCATGGTAGAAAAATGACGTGGTTTGATTGCCATAGACAATTTTTGCCAGAGACTCATCCTTTTAGGCAAAATAAAGATGCTTTTTTGAGAGGGAGACGTGAGCGATCTGCGGCTCCCAAACATGGGATTTCGTGCGGCACTTGCCCAAAGTAACTGATATGCCCGTCAGACACTCAAAAATCCAAGGTTACGGTGTGGACCACAATTGGACCAAACAATGCATTTTTTGGGAGTTGCCGTATTGGAAGGATAATCTCGTCCGTCACAATTTTGATGTAATGTACATTGAAATTTTTTTTTTGACAATATAATAAATACTGTCATGGATGTAAAAAAGAAAACAAAAGATAACGAGAAGGCTAGACTCGACTTGTTGGAGTATTGCAAGCGTCCGGAGTTACATCTACAGTATCTTCCAAACAGTAAAGTGTTGAAGCCAAAGGCAACTTTCACTTTAACTATTGAACAACGCCGCGAATTATGTGATTGGATTAAATGTCTGAAGATGCCCGACGGTTATGCATTGAACTTGGGAAATTGTGTTGATCAATCTGGAACTAACTTGCACGGTATGAAGAGCCATGCTTGTCACGTCTTTATGCAACGTTTGCTCCCAATGGCGCTAAATGCACTCACACAGAATGTTTGGAAGCTTTTAACTGAAATAAGTCAATTTTTTAAAGAATTGTGTTCAACAGAGTTAAGTGAGGGAAATCTATTACAATTGGATAGTAACATTCCTATCATTTTATGCAATTTGGAACGCATTTTTCCTCCTGACTTTTTGACTCAATGGAGCACTTGACTGTACATCTGCCGTTTGAGGCTGCCATGTGTGGTCCTGTGCAATACCGGTGGATGTATCCTTTCGAGAGGTAGTTTAAATTATTATGAATTTTATATTCCATATATTAAAATAAATTATGAAGAACTATCAATTTTAAAAAGTTAAAACAACTACATTTGTAGGTACTTACATAACTTAAAAGGGAATGGTGAAGAACAGAGCAAAAGTTGAAGGATCAATATGTGAGGCATATTTAAACCAAGAGTTGTCGTATTTTTCATCCTATTATTTTGAAAGTCACATCCACACTAAAAGTACAAGATCTTGTCGTAATGAGGATGACTTATGTTCTGATGATGAGCTACCTTATACTTTGTCTATATTCAAACGGGCTGGTAAGTCAGGAAGAAAATACAAGGAACGCTTTTGACTGATGATGAGTGGAGCAAAGCTGCATTACATGTACTCATCAATTGTGATGAAGTTGCCCCCATCATTGAGTGAGTATTATCTTTAACATTTTGTATATAATGTGTTATGAGGAATGTAGATGTTCCTGACAAATTCTTAACACTTTGTAGGATGTATAGATCAGCCGTTCGATACAACTGGCCACATCTAACTGAGCAAGAGATTGAGGAATCCATCGAGAATAATTTTGTTGAATGGTTTAAACTCTATGTGAGTAATTTATTATACAACATAAAGACTTAATTAAATTTGCATCTTTAATATAATATGTTGATTGAAAATATTTTTATATGTATGCGCATAATCCGAAAAATAATGTTAAAAATCAGTATTTGATCGATTTGGCTTGGGGTCCAATGAAGAAGGTCAAGACCTTCAACAAGTTCTACTGTAATGGATATCTGTTCCATACAGAAGATATGACCCCACATACAAAAACCTCAAATTCTGGCGTTTGTGTAATAAGTGACGGGGGTACAAACTTTTATGGTATACTAAAGGAAGTTATCAAATTAGAGTGTCCCGGTGAGCCTCAAAAAGAGGTTGTGATGTTCAAATGTACCTGATTTGATTCGGTATTGAATAGGGGTATAAAGGTACAACCATAGTATGATATTGTTGAAATAAAAATTAATGAGAGATACCCAAAAGATGATCTTTTCATACTTGCGCAACATGCATCTCAAGTGTATTACGTTCTTTACCCCGATACTAGAAGAGATAAATCACAATGGCGGTTTGTTATCAAAACAAGACCACAAAGTCGAGTTGTGAATAAAGATAATACTCATGACCCATTGCAAGAGTCATCTGGCACCATGAATGGTGTCATCGATAATGAACTGACGGGTAACCTCGTTGATTGTAATGGTGCCGTAGAAGAGGTCAACCAATTATACATCGTGCACATGGCTAATGATCATGTATTAGTTGATGAAATGGGTCAAAGTGCTGAGAAAGAAGAATTGAACTCTGAGTTTGAAGATGATGAGGAGGATGATGCCGAAATTATGCCTCAATATGACGAGGATGTTGAAGATGAAGATGAAGATGAAGACGACGAAGATGATGAAGACTAAAATTTACTATGAATAAATATTTTGCTTGGTTTGATTTTTCGATGCTATGAACATATATATATGTATTTGCTATGATTGTTGTATTGCAATTGATTGAACGATTGCTTAATGTAATGTGAAAAGATTCTTGTTGTGCGATGTTTTTGTTATGAATTTTTTAATATGAATGTAAAAAGGTTCATATTGTATGATGTTTTTGCTATGAATGCAGATGACAGGTTCTAGAAAAGGCAAGGAGAAGGTCACTGGTAGTGGAGGAGGATCCAACCAACGTGGCCTCCACATGCCCCCTACGACGGACCTTCACATCCGAGACGATCCGTACGACGACTGTCATCATCACACACCATCCCCTAGCGAAGACGAGCCGATTAGTGATGATATGCCGATGGAGACTTCCGATAATAACAGAGTTGACGGAAAACTGGTTATTTATTCACGGGGGCATGAGTAAGTTTATTTTTGTTCGTTATTTAAGATATAATTATTCATATCTCGATTGTTGTTTATATAAAAGTTATATGCATTAGGTTCAATCTTGCCTTGGAGACCGTGAGGACGATCACCCACATTTTCACGAACGGGTATACAGAGCCATGGGAGAGGTAGAAGGAAATCCCTTTACAAACTAGACACATGTGGTTCTCCGAATTCCAAGTGAGTCTTGATATATATACAAATTTTCTTTTATATTTTTTTCATTCATTATTTTATAAGTTATATGTTTTCTCATTGTATTAGAGAGTGCATTATTGGAGACCTGACCAGCATGACACCATTTGGAAAACTTTTGAGCACAAGGGATCGGACCTCCTGAAGAATAGACTTAACAAGGCTCGTCATAAAAATAAGAAGCTTGAGTGGATCGGAGATGACGCTTGGCATGAGCTACAAACAAAATGGGGGTTGCCCAGTTTTCTTAAAAAGAGTGCAGTGAACAAAGCTAATCGGGCTTCCGATTCTAGTGGAAGGGGAATGACCGGCCACAAAGGGGGTTCAAAATCTCACCTCACTTACAACGACGAGTTGGTTTGTATGTGTATTTAATAAGTACTTCAAAATTATGTTTGATCGTGATAGCATTTTTATATATCGGATTAAAATATTACATCTCTTATTACAGGAAGCTCAATTGGGGGAACCCCCGACCGTGGATCAGTCATTCATCCATCTTTACTTTTATAAAGATGAGAATAGGGACATGAAATGGTCTGATGAGAAGGCGGAGCGTTCATTTGTGAGTATTCATTATGTTTCAACTTTAATATTGATATTTTGACTTTGTTGCTAATGTTTCAACCTGAAAACTCGTAGAATGCATTTAAGGAGAAGTGGGAAGAGATTAATTCCCAGCCGCTTCCTCAATCTGTTGATGGCACCCCCTATCTCGACCATCCAAGCTCGATGTAAGTCAAATAACTCTCAACTTTTTCATATATATATTACGGCTAAATCTAATTATATTCACGAATTTATAGGTGTGGAAGGAGACCGTGGCTAAACCGAATAAGGGTCTGTGGTATAGCGTACCAGGTGGATCACATAGTACGGGAACTTCGAGCTCCCATACTAACCCCCCGAAATGGGAGGATCCGTCCACGCTTGAGTTGAAGCGAAGATTTGACAGGTTTCAGGAGAAACAATCCTTTGAATTGACTGAGATGAAGAACACACTTCATGCCTTGCTTCAGAGCGTTCCAAGTTTGACCTAGGGTACTTTCGCCTCTTCACCTAATTAGCCACACCCGTCAGCTGGTTCACCTCATGTACAACCCACCCCCATTCAACAGAGGAGTTCCTGTAGGACTTCATTGAGAGGGCAGCGATCCACCTCCAGGCACATTCCTCCAAATTACGTACGTGATGACGAACACGGCGATGATGATGAGAATGATGGTATTGGACTTTATTAGACATTGACACTTTCTGATATTTTAATAACTTTTATTACGACAAACATTTTTTGTATTCTCTAACTGCTTTAAGTTTGTAATGTATTAGCAATATTTGACTCTTTCTAATTTTTATGTGACGATATATTTGGTGTTGGACGATCCGTGATTGTCATTTTGATTTAATATTTAATGATACATTTGGTACTGTACGATCTGTGATCGTCATTTTGAATGGATAATTGACATAAAATGATGTATTGTTGGAATGCTGGTGTTTTTTGATTGGCAATATGAAAAACAGGGTGCAGGCTGGTTTGGAACGAAAGCGGTAGAAATCTGTTGATTTCTGGAAAAATTAGCCATGGATTAGCAGGTACATGGGCATTAGCCATGGTCAGATAATCTGTTGATTTTTGCAGGTACACAGGCATTAGCCATGGTCAGGCCGTGGCCAAGGGCCACGGCTTAGCCACACCTAGGCCGTGGCCAAGCCGTGGCCCTTAGCCACAGCCAGACATTTTCAGAAAAAAAAAAGTGGCCAATTTGGTCACGGTTTGACCGTGGCTATTAGCTACGGCCAGACCGTGGCTAATAGTCGTGGCCAGAACTTTGCAGCCATTAGCCACGGCGTGGCCGTGGCTAATCTGTGGCTAATCACAGCCGTGGCTAAATGGCCGTGGCCATGGTTAGCCACGCCACTTTTAGCCACAAAAAAAATCTGTAGCTAATTCGTGGCTAATCTTCTTGGCCACGGATTTTTTGCAAAATCCGTGATTAAAATCCATGGCTAATTGCATTTTTTCTAGTAGTGATTTTAGCGGTAGTGGGATGTCGGGGGGATTTGGATTGAAGTCCATGCATGTGGGGTTTGAGTGTCTGAGGGCATGTGTAGTGGGCGACGAGGAGTTCGTAGTGTGAGAAATAGGCCTAAGGTCATGTGGGGCTAGGACAATGGAATGTGGATTAGGGATTGTAGGGCTTGGGGGGATACTTTGTGGTCCTGGGACGATATTAGGGTAGGAATTTTCAGATTGGGTCGAGAACAGGTCCAGCTGGAGATTTTATGTCGATTAATGCTCTTGTTGGGCCGCAGAGGGGTTGTGTGTGGGCTGGGGGGGTCTGTTTGGGTTGGCTATTGAATCTGGGCTTGTGGTGTATATGGCTTAGGTTGCTTGAGGCAAATTTTGGGCTTCGCATTGGATGTGTCCGGATTGGGGGGGGGGTATCTGGGGACGAGGAAGGGTGATTTGCATGGTAGGTAATAGATTTTTGGAAAACGGAAATGACCTCAACAGAATGGAGATTCTGAGTTCTTGAAGATCTGCTTACCGTTTGAGTCAGATTTGGACTGGGAAAATCTCCAAATATGTCTTTCCCCCATATTCTCGAGCGTGCCGCAGGTGAGTTCTTCGACAACAAATCAATGAAACGAGGCCTCCTGTCATCCTACTGCTCTTGACCGATGCCTGAGCCGACCATCTTGTTCGCATCCACAAAGTTCGATTTTGCTCGAAGCCATGCACCAAACGGAGCTTCCTCTCCCGGATACTCAAATCCTTCTTGCAATTGGCTTGGACATAAATCCCTTATGTGCCCCATTCGGCCACATATGTAACTGAAGTTGGGAAGACGCTCGTATGTCAAAGTAACTAGGAAATCTTTCCCTCTTGGACCCTGGACCTTGAGAGCCCTTTTCAGCGGGTTGTTAACGTTCAAACCGACCTTAATTTTTAGTGATGAAGAATTGCTCAGACCTCTCTTATCGGATTCCACCCAAGAAATTTCCCGATCTCATTCCCAATATGGAGTGCAATCTCAGGCGTTCGTTTGTTCCACGGTAAACCATGGATGTGCACCAAAAAATCGCACGAATTCAAGTCCATTCCCATTGGATCCTCTGCTTCATCCATTGCATTCAGGACTATTAAGTTCTTGTCAAACGCCCACGATCATCGGCTCATGATGCGATCCCCATCACCTGGATGATTAAAAATCAGAATAAAATGGCCATCGGAGAGATCACTTCATCCAATGCATTCTGAATGTTGTCAAGAAACCCCGGGAGAAACACAACGGCACACGACTGCTGGAACCCTGTACCGTGCACAAAACCCAACAATTAGACCTCGACAGAGAAACAGAAAAACAGAAAGGAAACGCAGGCAAAGGAAGGAGAAAGAACAACGAAAAACAGGAGCAAAAGACAAATAGTAAGACAGAAAACAAGTCGAGTTGAGAAGACGAAGCGTGGGATGGCGCAATATCTTCCACAAGTACAGACTACGGCCGACGAGTGGAGGACAGACCTAAAAAACCTAGAAGGACCAAACTCGGAAACTCTCAATTCGAGACGAGAAACGTCCTCATACGAGGGAAAAATGGAATTGATATGATGGGCTTATGGAAACACGAGCTTGTTTTCCCTGTTGGGGCTTTTAGAAAATGTGAAAGCCTTTTCCTGAGAATCGCCGAACAGAATAAAGCTCACATGTTTCTTTGTGATTCAAGCAGCCCAGGAGACTCTTTCACATTGCTTTCTTATCATATATTGCATATCAATATCAATTTTAATTTTGGACATGTCATCAATTATCAAATGAAAACAAATTAAAATAAAGTAAAAAATTAAATTCACATCCAATTAACATATCGTTTCCCCAATCAAATTACTTCAATTGGCTTTTTTTTTTTTACAAAAAATAATCTATTACATCAATAAATATTTTCGGACAAATATCAAACTATTATATCAAACATGAATAAGTATTAAATTCAAAAAAATTATTATACAATAGATTAAATATTACTATTAAACTACTAATAGCCACATTAATGAAACTCAAATTTATGACCTCATAGTCACAACTCACAAGGCCTCCCTTTAATTGGATTTTTCTATTTTTTTAGGATCAAAGAACCCTAACATTATCCGCCTTGTGTTTTCATTGAATATCAATTTTGGACATGTCATCAATTATCAAATGAAAACAAATTAAAATAAAGTAAAAAATTAAATTCACATCCAATTAACATATCGTTTCCCCAATCAAATTACTTCAATTGGCTTCTTTTTTTTTTACAAAAAATAATCTATTACATCAATAAATATTTTCGGACGAATATCAAACTATTATATCAAACATGAATAAGTATTAAATTCAAAAAAATTATTATACAATAGATTAAATATTACTATTAAACTACTAATAGCCACATTAATGAAACTCAAATTTGTGACCTCATAGTCACAACTCACAAGGCCTCCCTTTAATTGGATTTTTCTAATTTTTTAGGATCAAAGAACCTAACATTATCCGCCTTGTGTTTTCATTGAATAATTGGTGCAGATTGACGATAGCTGTTACCACCGAGGACGAAGAAAACTGAAAACCCCAACACCAAAAGCTGACAACAAACTTTTATTACTTCCTCAGTTCCTCATAACGTGCAATGTCATTTTTAATCTTAATTAGTAAGAATATATCACTACTAGAAAAATTATTTTTTGTGATCAAAATTTCAATCACAAAATTTAGAAGTAAATCAGTATAATTATATTTGTTGTGACCACGAAAATTCCCTTCCCACCCCTATCCCCCTAGGACCCCACATGTTGAGTTTGGAAGAGATATTTCTTATCGCACTTGATATGGTTTGAACCATTGGCCTCTAGGTTGAGATTACAATATTAAACCACTACACAACTTATGTTCTTTATGCATAGAATGGTTTTTGTTATACTTAACATATATTTGTGTGATATTTTAAATTTAAATTATTTAGATAAATTTTATTAAAATTTTATCAATTTTTGTGCATGAATTTCAAGTTTTTAGGGATAAGTTTTTGATGGATTCATTGAGAATTATCATGAAATCGAAAACTTCAAAATTTACAGAACTTCTGATTTTAATTTTGCGTTTTGTGGAAAGTTTTTAAGTTGGCCCCTTGTTCTTCTTATTACTAGGTGTCATTGTGGAAATTTTCATGGTGTGCTTCTTATAATGGTGACTTCCAATTACCAAACTCCCAGTTGAGTCTTATAATTGCTTCTTATAATATCCAACCGTTCCCTTTTAATACGTGATACTTATTTATGTAGGAACTCTTAAGTGTAATTCACGTTAATTATAAATATATATTAAGATAGTTAAAAAGCAATAAGGGTAAAATAGTTAGGTTGATGAGAGAGAGAACTTATCAAATTTGAATTGAGGTGAGCTAAACACTATCCTAAAAGGTGTGCTAAATTATTATTCAAATATTATTAAAAACAAATTAGAAAATTTTTCAACCACCATACATTTGTTGATCGATACATCGGCCACAATATTTTTAAAAAGTGAAAAAAATACAAAAATAACTTTGAATATTTTATGATCAAAATATTGGTCAAAAAGTTCTTTGACAAATAGAAACATTTGTGAACGAAATTATCGATCGCAAAATCCTTTCATATCAAAGGTTTAGTGACCTAATTTTTCAACACAAATATCCAACCACCTTGTATTTAGTGACCGATAAATTGGTCACAATTATTTTTTTGAAATAAAAAGAATATGGAAAATAATCTTTGAAATTTGTGACTGTAATATCGGTGACAAACTTATATCACAAATAGAAACAATTTTGATTGACATTTCGGTCACAAATCCTTTCACATGAAAAGTTAGTGACCGAATTTTCGGTTACAAATATCCAACCTCGATATATTTAGTGACCGATAAATCGGTCACAGTTTATTTTTGAAATAATAAAATATGACAACTAACCTTTAAAATTTTGTGAGCGAAATATCGGTCATTAAGTTATTTTACGAATAGCCGAAATTTCAGTCACAAAATCCATTCTTATGAAAAGTTTAGTGACTGAAATTATTATTGTCAAATTTTTCATCAAGTGAGGTCTTCTATTATTTCACTCCCTTTCTTGGAATTTTAATAAAAGCCAAGGAAGTTGCGAAAATAGTTACTTTTGTTGGTAAGAAGTGCTTTTGCAGGGCGTGATTCGGTTATGGTATTAGGTCGAGATGAAAGTTGGGCTCTCTGTTTTTAAGACGAAATTGCCCCGCACTGGGACTTACGGGTTTTGACAATTGTCTTCTAAAATACAACGACCGCTTTCTTGAAGTAGTAGCATTCCAAACTTCTAGAAGCAGCAAACTATAAAGGTATTTTGAACTCACTTAACATTTTCTAAACACTATAAAAACTGGCTTGCCGGTACGGCTTTTAATTTATTCGTACTTCGCTAAAACTGTTTCTAAAATGTTTCCTAAGCCTTTTCTGGATATCATGGTGTGCGCACTTTTTTATATGGCTGTAAAATATTTAGTTTATCCAATTATTTTGAATAGGTAACTTCTTTTCAGGAGAAATATTAAGTAAAGGATCACCAATTTGATTCGGGGGCCTCGGTCAATTAACCAAATTTGAGATCCTTGTAGAACAAATTAATAGCATTTTGATACAAATCAACACTGTCAACAAAATGAAGAAGAATAATTGCCTTCTTCTTTAACCATACTAAAATTTATTATCTCATGTCTCTGGTTTCGTAACATGTTCTACTTTTGTTTGACGGGTGTTCTGTTGTCAAAGAATTGTAAGCACGACGCCTTTCATTGCGCCTTCTGTTTCCACTTTTCAACAACTGCCGATGAGGGACGGACTGGGGCTTTACAGAGGACTTGGTCCTAGATTTTTCAGCATGTCGGCCAGGGGAACTTCTATGATAAGACATGACTATCTAAGTAAGTTGTCCTTCACTTTTCATCTTTTCTGTCTATACATCATCTTCACTACTCATGTTCTCTTTGTTAGTAACAGCTGTTTGTTTGTTTGTTATGTAGACCTTCCTTCTCATTTGCAATAATTCTTACGTATGTTAAGCATTGGTTTGAAATTCTAATGGGGTAATTGATTAGTGATTGAACCACTGTTAATGACTAACTTTGGCTATTGCACTTCATATTAGCCTGGTTAATGGTTTCATTGAATAACACTGAAAAATCTTTTGGTGTATATGGGTTATTCCTATTCAGAGAGAGGTCATCCCCATTGGCATGTGCTACACAGTTTCGAACGGGGACTGCTTGTTCCCGTTAGTACAATTTCTTTATTATTTAATTTGGATATTGGATATTACTTATTGGCTCATAACTGCTTTAATGCGTCATGTTGTTACGTGTTCATCTTATGCCGCCAGCTTGATGAATTTGTAATTCTGTTTCTAGTTGTATGTTTCAAAATTCATTTGGTACACCTTTCCCGAGGGGTAACAAACTGTTGTTGCAAAGCATTTCTTCCTGGCTGATGTTTGATCTCAAACTAATGGTTATTGATCGTGTTTTCTTGACATGCAGAGCGCTTGTGTGCAATAGATGAATAGACTCAGCGACAATGATCAGTTAAGGTTGCATTTTTGGGTAGGCAACACAGATTTTGCTTAGACCTGTCCATATAGAGATACATATTGTCGAAGATACAGTAGACATGTTCACTTCGTGTGTGAACACCATAGTCGAAATGTAGCCTTCTGTTATAGCAGAGTGGAAAAGCCAGCCTACTTGATAGCAGAACGATTTGCCAATTGCACAAAACATTGATGCCATTGTTCTTTTTGGTGGATACACATTCTTCAATATTGAACCGCTGAGAATTTACCAATTCTATCAAAGAATTGTACTCGATGTAATGTCTATCTAGAGTCGTTACTTTGGTTGGTGATGCAAGATATCACAATTAAAATTTTGTATGCTCGGTAAACCTTCTTTCATTCTATCACAATTACTGGCCCTGCTATCCTTTTGTATGCTCGGTAAACCTTCTTTCATTATATGAAGAGATGGAAGATCCTCAAGTGTAGTTTCTGAGTTTACTTGTGTTTTTACTGGCTATAGATATGTGAGGAGGCACACAGTGGTTGAAGAATATTTTGGGGGTAGGAGGGTAAACTAGTAATATCATATTATTAAGCCGCTCTGCTAAGGACATAAAGCCGCCCTGCTTATTTTTCCACTGTAGCTTTTGTTATCAATTGCTTAAAAGAGATTCTTCAAAGTCGAATAGTCCGTATTGATATTTTTCTCACCTTGTTATAACGTAGTGTCACGTAAAGCCCTAATCCAGGGCTCCATTTTCATTGTCTGCATTTGTGGGGACCAGGGCTGATATCATTATCAAAGAAAATTCAAAGGCGTGTACCGTAATGGAGCATTTAATTCTACAACAAACGACAGCGCAAAAATTGACTGTCTTGGAGCTTTGTATATTGTCTATAAAGCTCGTGTCCTACATGCCAACTACACCAAGACCGATGTTTTCAAAACCGGACCGGACCGACCGGTCCGATCGGTGACCGGCGCATGGTCCGGTCAGGATGGGCCTGCAAATTCGGATTGAATCAGCCCGTCGAGAACCGATAAAAAACCGGTTGAACCGGCCCCGGTCCATGGACCGGATTGGCAGGCCAATGTCTTCAAAAAATAAATTGATTTTTTCTTATTTGTGCTCGCGGTTGAAGGCGGCGGATGACGGTGGCTTGAGGCCCGTCACCACCAAGCGCGGCTGAGTGTTGTTGAACTTTTTCGAAGCTTGAATTGGATTTTCAGATCTGGTTATTGATCAATAAAAATTAGAGGAAGAAGAAGAAATTGCAGAGCATGAGGTGACGAAGAAGAAAAATAGAGGAAGAAGAAAAATATTTCAGATCTGGTTATTGATCAATAAAAGAATCATGATTCCTTTGGTTGAAATAAAAATAAAAACGAGGAAGAAGAAGAATTGCAGAGATGAGGTGAAGGTTTTGGATGGAGAGAGAGAGAGAGAAATGACTAGAGAGAGAAATAGCATGAGTTAAAGGTTCGAGAGAGAGAGAGAGTGAGTGATGTATTGATTTTATAATATATTATATTTTTTTAGCTATTATGGAGTCAATTGATGCATTGAATTTGTTAATTAAACATTGCAAGTAAAAAAAAATTGTATTTTTAGTAATTTTATATGATTTAGGAAGAATGATTAAATTTTTAGTAAAATTTTTGCTTGGTTTTTATTATTTTTCATTGGGTTATCTCTAATTTTTTTTTATGTATTTATAATATTTTTCATATAAATAATTAATTTAATAATTATTATATATTTATAACATTATATTGATTGAATCGGTAGTTGAACTAATCAAATCGAGTAAATCAGTAACCAGTAAGACCATCAGTTCTATGTCCGATTCGATTTTCAAAACACTGACTCAGACTCACTCTACAAGAATCTCAATCCCCGAGTGACCCAGGAAAAGAGAAGGTAAAATAGGTAAAAAATACACACACTAAAGAAAGATAGTAATTTTGAGAAATAAATCTCAACGTCCCTCTGGGTTCTTGAGTTCAGAGAAAATATCCCCAGACCTCAATTTTTGACTGTCTGTAGGCCAAGTTTACTTCTTCAGTCGGACCCAACAAAAGTTAACAGCCCATTAGTTTTGTAAGACTGTTTATAAGACAGTCAAATTAAACTCTCCATTTGGAGAGTTAAAATTGTCAAACTTTACTGCACGTATGAGCACGTTGAAGCGCGTAGGAGGCCAATTGCGAGCCCATCACCAAGCAAAGTAAACATTGAAATTTGGAGGTTAATTAATATAAAAGTGAGTTATCTGTAAAAGTAAACATGGCCGTAGTAGATGAAAAACCGCTGCTCTTTGTCCCAGACACAGCTTCATTAGTCCCAGAAAACATTTCCTCCTCATCCGTCGTTGTATTTGGTTCTACTTTTCCAAGAAATGGCCATGATGGGCTCATTTCAACCAAGCCATTACCTCTATAGTCTGCAGCTTCTTGCAGCTGCATTGTGAACTCCAGGCTCCAAACGACGTCGCTCATGGAGGGCCGCTCTATCCCATTGTCCCGCAAACGCAACCGCTGTTTCTGTGAATTTGCTCAAACATTCGGGCGCGATTTGGCCCTCCAAATTAGAATCAATAATCTGCTCAAGCATCCCTTTTCTGTAGCAAAACTTAGCCCACTCTCCCAAATTCACTTGCTCTCTGGGCAGGCTCGGAATGATGGCCGGCCTGGCACACAATACTTCGAACAGCACAACACCGAATGAGTACACATCAGACTTATCCGTCAGCTGCTATTTCCGGTAGTACTCCGGGTCTACATACCCGAAGCTCCCCTTCACCACCGTGCTGACGTGAGTGTGGGCCCCGCCGGTGGGGCCAACTTTTGAGAGGCCGAAATCGGACATCTTGGCCACCCATTTCTCGTCCAATAGGATGTTGGTGGATTTCACGTCGCGGTGGATGATGGAGCGCTTGGCCCCGGTGTGGAGATAGTGCAGCCCCTTGGCGGCGCCCATGCAGATTTGGAGGCGTTGCTTCCAGGTTAGCGGCGAATTGTCAGAATTGTAGAGATGGTCGCGTAGTGTGCCGTGGGACATGTAGTCGTAGACTAGGATCATCTCCCCGTTCTGGTTGCAGTAGCCGATGAGTGATACGAGGTGGAGGTGTCTCAGCTTGGACAGCATCTCGATCTCGGTGAGGAACTCGTGAGCACCTTGACTGGAGGACGGGTTCAGCCGTTTGATGGCGACAGTGGTGGTCCCGTTGTCGATAAACCCCTTGTACACGTTGCCGAACCCTCCCCTGCCTATCACAAAATTGTCATCGAAATTGCTCGCGGCGGCTTTGATCTCGTCTAGCGGAAAATGTCTGCATAAGTCAGACGGCAGTGATATGCCGGATCCGCTAGTCCTTGTCGTGGACCTTGGAGCAATGGAAACCGGGACACACCATGATTTGCCGGCGATTGTGGTAGCTGAGTCGTTCACTCTCCTCCACCGCCGGAGAATTAAGAAACCTATCAAGGCTGCAAACGCCGCAAGAACGGCGATCACACTCCCGATTATGGCCTAGATTACAGAAGACCCACCTGTCTTCTTTTTCCCTGGCGGCTTTGACGCTGGTGCCAGCGGCGAAGATAAGGGGACATGTTCAGGATTCCCAGCCGCGAGACTCCTGTTGGGGTCACTGAGTTTAAAGATTTCCAAACCATTTAAGAGAGCACTATTGTAAGTTGGCGGTGCCTCGAGGTTAGGGAACAGAGAAGCCTCAGTTTCTTTTTCCCACGGCGGCCGTCGTTGGGGACCCATGTTTTGTAGTCTTTGAAAATGGGAATCAGCCTGCCTCCGGTCCAAGAGATGACGTCCGCTTGAGTTTCCGCCGTCTGATTATCTATTTGTATGGTGAAAACCCTGTCGAATTCCGCACTCACTTCCAGGAAAAACTCGCAGAAATGGAATCTGAGCAGATATTGAAACCCAGAATCGACAGCGAAACCCCACTCCAGACTTCTGCTTGTATTCGCCATAACCCTTGAAGTTAAGTACACTATTTCCGGCGCACTGTACGGCGGCGTTTGTTTGGTGTAGTTGATCTGAAGGTCCGCTCTGTTAGCCGTGTAACCCGTATCCGCCGCGCAAATGTAGTCCTCATCTTGAGACCAGGCCCGAAACAATCCGCGGGTTGGCCCGCTATCGTTTTGAATTTGAACATCACCGCCTCCGACATTTAGCCTGTAAAGTTTCTCCAAAGCTGTGTCGTTCATGAGATAAGACAGCTGTTGGTCTGTAGACTTGATGGGCGCTCCCCGGAAGTAGAGATCATCTGGGATAGAAACAATTTCAATCCCATTGACGAAAGCGAAAGAGTTTGTATTGGGGGAGAAGGTTAAACTCAGACTCTGTTTTCCTTGAACATTGATGATGAACTCTTTCATAAAAGAAGGGTTTGATAAAGAAGGGATAATCTCTTTCGTACAGTAAGGGTTTGATAAAGAAGGGATATTTAGAAAAGCACTGAAATTGCTTAACAAAGTGTATCCATTGGCGGTGACCGAGAACATGGATTGAGTGGCGTCAAAGCCGGAGTACATGGCGTTGGGATAGAAATAAAGGCGAAGGAACTTGGGACCTGTCAAAACCGGGAAAGTATAGGTGAATGGGGAGTGGAAAACACGCGCCGTCTCGTACGGGACTTGATTAACGGAGGGCCTCCCGTAGGAAGCGGTGTGTGCTGGAGATAAGTTGGCGGCGTTTGGTGGCGCGTATCTTGAACGGGCGTCGTCACCGTCCCAGCTCCGGCCGCTGCTGTCGTCTAAGTTCGACGATGCGCCGCAGTTGAGGAGGATGAAGTCGGTGGCGGTATAAGCAGGCCCGGCGGCAGCAGCGGCGGTCGTCGGGTTAATTCTTGGGAAGATATGGAGGAGAAGTAGCAAGTAAAGCGCGCAGGAGATCATCGTATTTAGTGGGGAGGAAGAAATATTTTAGCTTAGACAAGACGGCATTCAGACATGAAACTAGATATAAAAAACCTGTCAGAGAAAAAAAACATGGAATGCTGAGGAGTGAGAAGACTTGGTGGACTTGGAAGTCTTTGACAAGTCAATGGAGTTTTGTGGATAAATTTTTATCAACAATTTCATTCCGAGTCACCAGTCAACAACAAGAGTAGTGGAAAATCTATAAAGTTTTGTCCAACCAAATTCTATCATTCAACTAGTATTTAACCAGCCAATTTATCCGGTGGGTTCGAATCTTGTATTATTGTGATTCCGACTTCAAATTATTTTTTTAGTGTGTGTGTGTAACATTTTTATCGGCATTTACAGATTGTACAAAGTAGATCGTATTAAAAAAAATAGAATTTAATCCATTGCATGAGAAATAAATATATGTTTTAATTTATACTTGGTGGGGCATACTCAAAGTGTGTCCAAAATAAAAATATTAAAATATAATTTAATTACATATATAAGCCACTTATAAGCCACTTAGAAATTGAGAATTCTATCTTCATCAGTCACACTCTAGAAATGAGTTAACAACCACACAATTAAATATGTAGACGAGAAACAATTCTCCTTTAGAGTTGATATCTACAAAAAGGATTTGGGAGAAAGAATGAAAAATATACTGGTGATTGAAGCAAGTTTTAGGCCAAAATACTTGTTGGCGGTTAGTACACACACAAGAGAGAGAGAGAGAGAGAGAGAGAGAGGGAGGGAGAGAGAGAGACCAGTATGGCGAACTGGTTGGTGGCGGTTGATCGAACACAAGTTTTGCCATCAAACGCTGCTTCACAAGCAAGGCAATCAAGCCCCGCCCCGCAGTCCGGATCACTCGAACACTTATCCCCCGGCTGCATCCATCCATCATTAACCAAAAACACACACAGTACACGCACTAATTAATTAAATATCCCATAAAAAGTACTAGCTATGAAACACCCAATTCAGAAACAGGATGAGAGAGAGAGAAGTATACCTACCTTGTAGTTTCCATAAGAGCAGGCCGTCCCAAATTCTAACAGAAGCAACACTGTTATTACTCCAAGAAATCTTTTCAACACACCCATGGCCGCCCTGGAAACCAAGTACTCTTCTTCTCACAAATCCTTGTCGGCCAAAAAAAAGAGAACAAAAAAATCACATTTCGCACAGCCTAATTAATAACGTCGAGGAAGTTTAGTAAATCAAACCGGAGATTTATAGAATTTAATAATGACTTTGTCTGAGTAACCGAAGGACAGGTCACTGGTGTTTTATTTGATACGTAGAAGTAGAACAGCAAAAATGCAGAATTTGAAACACTACAAGAAAAAACGGTATTTTCGGAGAAATTTTTGGCGGAATGAATCCGCCGGATAAATCTTGGTCGCTTTTCAATTTTCGGCGGAGTTTCAGCAGAATTTTTTTTTTTAAATTAAATAAATTTTTGGCGGAATTTCCCGCCGAAATTATTATTTAATTTTTTTTAATTAAATATATTTTCGGCGGAATAATTTGCCGAAATTCCGCTGAAATTTTTTTATTACTAAAAAATGTAGAGGGGATTAAAAAAGTGGGATTTATATATGAAAATAAAAACCAACACGCTTGTTTTTTTTTATTACATTGAGTAAACAAATATACACATAATTACTAATCAAATTTCACAAGAAAACTGCATGTATATATATTTAGATATACATTTCAAATGGACTTGATTAATGTTTAGTCGTTCTGGGAGAAGAAGCGGTTGAGTGCGGGCATGATTTGCGGCGGCCGTGTGCGGAGGAACTTACGGAGTGTGTGCTCTGCGTATTTTTCACCTTCCTCTGCGTTCTCAAGAACTCCTGCTGTGCGATGAGCTTTGTTTATTCTGCCAATAAATCACCACTCAATTTTTTTATTATATTTTACAATTATAAATCTTCTAATTAATAATAATTTTCATATTCTTGTAAGGTTCAGGCCTGAAATTTATTCAAATTTTTGGACTCTGGTTCTATATTATCTTTTGAATCATTGTTATATATTTTAAATCTAATCATTAATGGAAAATTATATTATCAAATCATCGTCTAACTATGAAAGAAAACACGAGGGGCAAAAAAAAAAATACTCGTTACATTTTTAATAATCTTGTTTTTATAAAACCTTTGTTAACGTAGATTTTGAATGATTTATTTAGATTGGGGGAAAAAAAGAACAAAATAAAATAAAAGTGTACCTGACATCAGGATTGAGGAGAACGTTTCTTGTAAGCTGAAACACACACATTCCAGTGACAAAACTCATGGCAGCCAATAGAGGGTACACCTGCTCATCATGTGTATATATATATTTATCAACAATATTATTGAAACTTCAATAAATCAACTACATAAATTATTGATGCATGGGCCTAATTATTTTGTTAAACAAATCCCAAATAAGTCCCATGTAAAATTATAAAATCTATTCAACACTTCTATGTTTCCTGCAAGCCCGCATATGTATGTTCTTTGATTAATAACCCGAATTTGAACACATAAATTTAAAAAGATACATGATTTTGTGTTCGTTATAAGTTTCAAACCAGTGGTGAAACCAGAATCTTGAAGTCAAGAGATGCACTTAACCAACTAAAAGCTATCGATAATACGAATAATTAAATTAAAAATAATCAGGAGTGCATTAAACGACGATCAAAAAGTCCAACATGCTCCCCCTAAGCCATGTATGGCTCTAACACTGTTTCGGTCCTTTCGGACACATAAAGAAGTTTCAAGATATTGTTATGTACAATCATCAATAGGGGGTGCGGTAAGAACAACCGCTTTGCCCCTCTTAAAATATAGAAATAAACAATATCATGATATATATATATGTGTGTGTATATATATATATATATATATATATTTCAGCATTACTATATACCTTATAGGTAGCATCAAATTACAATATAGATTCAAAACATGTAAAATAGAAAAGAGTGCCTACCTCTGGTTTCATCCAACGCCCCATTTCGAGTATCTGATGGCTTGATCGTTTAGATTTTATCTATATGAAAAATGCATAACGTAGGATTAAAACTTTATGTATGAAAGTTTCTTTTTTTTTTTTTTAAATGCACAAAACAGTTTATTGGGTCATGCCCATATTTATACTGGTACAAATTGACTTGGGAAAAGGGTTGTTCTAGAATATTATAATTATGAGATACTATAATACTATTACTTGACAATTGCAACGAAACAGATTGGATTTGCATACAAAAGGTAAATTGGACGTGTTTAATTCAGTGTCCGGAGATAGAATTTTTTTAACCAATAGAAGAAAACCAGGTGCTCTAGCCTCTTGTTTCATTTTTCGTGTCTAATTTGATTCCAGGATGACTTTGAAGATTAAATTATTCCAATTGATTCATTCTAAATCAATGTCCTTTTCCTAATATTTTCAACCGAATATAATCCTATATTCTAAAATAATGTTCTAAAATTCATATAAAATTACTTTTTTTATTAATTATATACTTGGTACAAGATGCTTTGAAATAAGAGGAGAACCACGATTTAAAATAGATGATCTCGTATGCTTTTCTATTTCAAACACGAGCCATATTTTTAGAAATTTTATACATCTAGGTATTTGTGTAAAAAATAAGCAAAAATACTTAAATCTCTACAGTAAATAAGTATGAATTATAATTTTGACATTTCAATGATGTTTGAATTATTCTCCAATAATTTTAAAACTTAACGTAGCAAAATATCGTCATTCTATTTATTCAATTTTGCAGTTTGAATATTTTTATGAAAGCAATAAGGATAACTATGTAATTATGTTGCATTGAAATGTTTTTAGCCGCCGCCCTTGGTGTTGTCAATGTTTTATCTTGATTCTTGACCGTCCATCCATGCACCTTTCGCTGAAAATCTTTGTAGATAACCGGATCCATTAAAACAGCCCCTTAGCCACATGGCCCGTACAAATCCCCTGAGCTGTAGTGGGGTGGGCCTGAAGAAGATAGAACTCAATAAAAATGGGCGGCATGGCCTATGTGACTGGGCTGGTCCAATTTTCCTTATTGTTATAATATTTCAAAATGACGGTAACTTAATTGCAAATGACTTCCCCTTTCCAAGCTTTGAAATTTTAATTTAATACATGAATCCGCCTGCTGATATTTTCTTTTAAAAAAAATTACAACTGTAAATTCTTCCTGGAGGGAACCCACTCAAAAGACCCGATTTTAGAAATCAGCTTCCTAAAATCTCTAGAGCTGGAATTATCCTTCGCACTATTGATGATCAAATTCTACGGTTCAAAGAAGCCTTTTAAGAACTGGACACAATTACGATAATTCCTTGAGTAGTAAAGAAGTACTAACCTTTCACAACAAACTTTCACGTGGAGGTAACTAATTAGCCCACCGCCCAGGGTCTAGGTTTCCAATAACAGCCAGTAATTTTTTTTTTAATGATACACACAGCATTGATATACACTCATACATATGCAAACTGTCATAAATTCAAACTCTAGCAATATTTTCATATTTTCAAACCCGATCCAAACGCCCACCCCTACACGACTACACACACACGTCTATATACATACTAGTTGGATTTGCAGCACCCCGCGATGCGCGGTGCCCATGGTCACTTTCTGAATATTCATCGATTTATATGGCTTTGTTGTTTGGCTTAGATACTTGTTCCCCATGGTTACTTGCTGAATATGCATCAATTTATATGGCTTTGTTGTTTGGCTTAGTCACTTGTTCCGTTGTTTGACTGAGTTACTTGTTGATAATAATTATAGTAGGTTCATGCCTGTCGTAGATTTTTTCGCTGGATCCCCAACCTTTTATTAACCAATCAAAAATATTAAAAAGAAAAACTTACAAAATACATAAAAAGCCTAAAATAAGTTCAAATATTGCAAACATTTATGAATGCGTGAATGAAGAATACTACTCCATTTACAATAAATAAATAACAATAAAACCATAAAAACGTGTTATTCCTTGTTCAATGAGAATAAAAACTAATACGATAATTTGTAAAAACCAAGCCCAAAATTAAAGCCCCATGGAAATGAGTCTTTTTTTTTTGCGCATGGAACCCAATTTGTCCACCCGTTGTTCGTAAAATAAGTGAATTTCGGCCCATAAGCTGTCAACTCTTTTAAATAATGAAAACTCGTATAAAGTCTAGCGCACAATCCACCAGTAGCAGCAAATCAACCGTAAATTACTTGAAATAATAAATATCATAGAAGGAAGTGTCAGAATACAACAATCCCCATAAACAGCCTACAATCGAATAAAGCCCAACCTCAAAAATTTAGAGTAAACCATCAACTCCATAAAATAAAATTTTTGGATGCCGGCTATGAACCCAAGTACGGCAACTACTATCAATTTATCTAAAACTTACATATTCCCCCCTTAAAGTATTGTGCACCTTGATGCAAAATAAAACTACATAGAGCCCCTTGGCATTTGTTCCTTTCAAAATAGCAATAACCAAGCAGCAAGAAACCAACCTAAGCTCATTTGAATCCACCAACATTGAAAAAGCCCATGTGTCGTCAAAACTTGGCAAATAACACTTGCCTCCCTGAAAGGATTCTGCACCTTACAAACTCTTCCTCAAGGTGAATTAAAATTACAGTACCCCCTTGGCAGCTGATACATTTTTAAATAACAACAATACATCCAACAACTAAGAAGCAAGAGCTTAGCCTAATCTGACTTAAATGCACAGATAATAGTTCTAAAAGAACCTCTTCTCTGAACCAAAAACACAAAAAATTGATTAACATCAAAATCACCTATGCCCCAATGCTGTCACAAACAAATGACTGCAAAAGTCTCGAGAATAATGCAAAATGTCTCAGCCAAGAGATAACACATAAGCCATTACCAAAGAACACAACACACCCATCAAGCAAAGGGACATTAACCACAGAAATTGGAAATCAGGATAGATTGATACGCCTCTCGCACTTGTTTATTGCGAGCTTCATTAGCAAAACGTTTGCAAGCATTATGTTCTACCATATCCATTATACGTTTATTAAGTTTGGTCTAGTATAACACATTGCACACGACAAATCAAATATCATCTCAATTATTGACCAAAACAAAGCGGCACCACAATAAGACAGCCAAACTAAGAGAAACTTGAGGTATCTATATGATATGCATATGCATAACTGCTCAAAACAATGATTAAATAAAAACTACAAACCATATATGAATATTTGTTCCCCATAATAACCTAACATAAGGACCTAGTCAACGGTGATTAAATAACAACTACAAACCATATATGAATAGTTGTTCCATGTAAGAACCCAATATAATAACCAACTCAATCATATATGAGCAATGCAAAAATAACACATATACCCCTTATAGATTTATCAAACATACACATAAAGAAGTAACTAAACTCCGATAAACATTTGATGCAAGTGCAAGAAAACAATCAGTCCTTTAAATTTCAAATGTACTACTACACACCTTTAGAACAAGAGGCTGACGCACAACACGCAGTCCTTTGTTATTCCTATCACAAACCCAAACAATATGAGAATTAATTATATATATATTAATTCTCCAACAATTCACAAATACACTCCACCCCAACTACTGGAAAAAAAAACAGAAAGAATAAAAATGGAAAAATAAAAATAAAAAGACCAGCATAACCAAATAATAAGACTAACCCACAGAAGTTCTTCACTAAGATACGGAGTTGCCATCCCGTTGAATCCCTATTTATAAGCATGTACTCCTCTGAAACCGTTGGCTCTTATTAAACCACCACTTGATAAGTGGCCCACAGTTTCACAAGCCCAGAAGGCTGGCAGGAGTGGGCAAAGCCCGCTCAACTTGGCGGCGCCATAATGAAGGAATGCATACGTGACTTCAATGGGAGGAGTCAACTGGCGAAGCGAGAGGATGCCCATTTGTAAAGAGAAGGCCTTCACCGCGAAGAATGCCTCCTGATTTCGAATCTGCAGGCCAAATCCAGATTGGGAATTTTGTGATGACATTGCTAATTAGAGGTACATTAAATTAAAACATTGGGTTGGGCCAACATACACTAGGTTGTAAAAAGAAGCGGGTACAATCCAAAAATAAAAAGATCAACTTTGAATAATCAGGCTCAAACACCGAATGTATAGGCCTAACACTCGAAATGTTGTCGTTTCAAGTGGTCGCAGACCCATCAGCTGCAGACCAGCCCTTGGCCCAAAGAGTGTGGCACAAATACGGCCAATTCGCAGTTGGACCTCTCCCAGGCTGACACATATGCATGGTAGCCCGCTATACCAACCCATTACTGTAGCATACAACCTAACGGCTTATATATTAATAGTAATAGTAATAATATATATCAATACTTATATGTTTTGTTTATATAATACACAACTATCATTCAAATGAAGTTGTGTCTGTATAATGTTACTCTGAATACTAATTAGAGCGTGTGGCCTCTACGAAATTTGTACATAAATGGTAGGCACACACAAGCACACCATAGTAAAGGGAAAAAAATAGAGAAAAATAATATTCGGCTAGAAATTCCTATATCCACCTGCAAGGCAACCAAAAAGTTTCCCATTATAATAGAATCAATTTATAATTACAATAGCTACAGTCTAACCCTAACTCATGTGCTTTCTAATTATCATGGTATATATCCAAAATGAATCATAAAATACAATATAAATCGGAATAATCTATGGACACATTTGATATTGCATTAGAAGTATAAGATGCTAAATTCCTTAAATTATTGGTCCCCATATTTTAAGCATTTGTTAAGTGTGTTTGTTTTGGAATAAAAGTTTTATTAATTGAAATTCGCGAAATTCACTTCATAGGTGAGATTGTTATACACCATGTTATAAAATTTCAAATGCAAGCCGAATTTCAAGCCACACGGGGCATATGGCTCATAAAAAATCCAACATCAAATCAAACATGCTTATAAAGTAATTTCATATGGTGCACATATCACATAAGATGATATCAAATATGTCATATGTTCTTTTCTATCATCACGGAACTTCATAAAAATATCCAATTCGCATGACCCTATAGGTTTTTTGGATCAATCATAACTCGATCCATCTAAATTTCAGCTCTATCGACAAAACAACTTAGATCAATTAAGCTAATTAATATATTCTAAATTAAACGAAAACAAAATCACATAACTCAGATAGAATTTCAAGATGGTTAAGTAACGAACAAGAACCTGAGGAACTCTAGAGAAATACATCAAATATAGTTTGAATAGAGGCGGGAGGTCGTTATTTAGAGGTGCGGTCGCAACATGCCCATTTTCTCTTGTTTCTTTGCTTGATTTTAACTCGTACCCCTGACCTAAACACGTGGAACCAAAAATACTTCTGCTTTCTTTCCTTCAATCAAAATTCTCTCAACATATCTCCAACAACATTAATTTTATAAAAAAACTAATAATACATTTTTGTAAGAACATTTTTTTTTTAAGAAACTAACAATCATTAACTCTTTATCAACTTAATTTATAAAACAATTTTCTTTCTACAAATGTTTCTTTTATTTTAGTATCGATAAGTACATACACACTCGATACTTGTGCAAAATAAAAATAAAATAAAATTTAATTACATATTTAAACTGATTATATATATTATAAATTTTTATCCCAATAATCATACAAACAAATAAAATAAGAGCTAATTATATAATTAAAAAATAAACGAAATAAGAAAATATATGATTAGGTTGAATAGTGGAGTGAGCGGGAGAAGAGAAAAGGGGAAAAAATTGTTGAATAGCTTATAGAAGAGAAAAGAAAGAGCAAAAGTTAGATAGCGGGGAAATGATCAAAAACAAAAGCTAGATCAAAGACGCCATATAGATATTAGAAGGTTATGATACTTTATAATGAGTATAGATAATAAGGTATGCAATTTAATAATACTGATCTATCTGACAATATTAATTAATAACTCATCGTGACGACTAGGAATTTGAAAATGACACTAAACCAAACTGATGACGAATTAGAGTTAATCCCACCAAAAAAAGCATATAAATTTTAAATTAAAAATTCTAATTCTTGTTTGGTGCAATAAAAGTTCTATTAATTTCTAGAACATGTGTCACACACAAAAATCACACAAAAACTTCAACTAAAATATATGGTTAAGTTCTGTCCAAATTTGAGATTTTTCTTAACAAACGCGACAGAGATGGTAGTACTTGAGTTTCTAGTTAAAAAGTCGTGTCCTACATATTCTAATTTTCACATTTAAAATCGTTGCTTCAAGATACAGGAAATTCACCACTTATATACAGTCTCTCATCCAACTGCCAGTAGGAGAAACATCTCAAATACTCTCACAAACCTTACACTTTACACTTTCTTACATTTTAAACATCTTCCATCCCCCATACAAGGTTGTTAGAAACCAGTACATTTTGCTCAAATTTTACCAAAAATTCAAATTCCCACATATTGCATGAAACTGAGAAATCAAATATAGTTAGAAGAAACATGAGATTTGTTATTGCAGCTTTGTTCCTTTCTGTGCTCTTTTCTTCCGTAGGTATAAGTTGTAACTCTTCTTTTTTTTTTTTTTTGAATGGTTAAGTTGTAACTCTTCAAAACTCAATCTTAATTCATCATTTATGCAGTTCTTTTTTTTTTTTAAGTGTTTTTTCTTTTCTTTCTTGGCAGTCGCCTACGATCCGTTGGATCCAAATGGGAACATAACAATGAAATGGGACATAATGTCTTGGACGCCCGACGGCTATGTGGTTAGTACTCATCCCTACTAAAATCTTGTTATCGATGTCATTTTGCACACTATATAGTGATATGCGGATAGTTAAATTATCGGAAATTTAAATTTTTTTGTCACTTAATAAGATAATCGGGTGAAACTTTCGACACTCTTGAAGTTGCAAGCCTCACAGATGCTGCACTCAATACAATACATTGTAAAGAGGGATACTTTTGTTAGAAAACTAAAGCGCACCATCTTTTTTCATTTCTTCCCTCTTAGGCTGTTGTGACGATGAACAATTTCCAAATGTACCGGCACATCATGAACCCCGGGTGGACCGTGGGGTGGACATGGGCTAAGAAGGAGGTGATATGGACCATGGTCGGCGCGCAAGCCACGGAACAAGGCGACTGCTCCAAGTTCAAAGGCAACATCCCACATTGCTGCAAGAAAACCCCAACAGTGGTGGACTTGCTCCCCGGGGTCCCTTACAACCAGCAGTTCAGCAACTGCTGCAAAGGCGGGGTCCTAGCCGCCTGGGGCCAAGACCCGCAGGCCTCGGTCTCTCAGTTCCAAGTGAGCGTTGGCCAAGCCGGAACCTCAAACAAGACCGTTAAACTCCCGAAGAACTTCACCCTCTTAGGCCCCGGACCAGGGTACACTTGTGGCCCAGCGAAGATTGTGCCTCCCACAAACTTCCTCACCCCTGATCGTCGCAGGAAGACTCAGGCCCTGAGTAAGTCGTGATTGCGGATTTTTATATCTTGGTAGAAGCTTTTTCAAGGTTTGGTGATAAAAATAGCATGTTTCTTTAGCTAATTTGGTGTCTGGAATCCGTGCACAGTGACTTGGAATGTGACGTGCACGTATTCGCAGTTTCTAGCACGGAAACACCCGAGCTGCTGCGTCTCCTTCTCATCTTTCTACAACGAGACGATCACGCCTTGCCCTTCCTGTGCCTGCGGATGTGAAAACAAGAACAAGTGCATCAAGTAAGTTCACATTTTTTGTTTATATACAGTAAATCTCGTTTTTGCTTACACGATCAAAAGTAGGAACTTAATGAAAAGGGCTGAGGACAGTCGCCCGCCCTTAAAATAATACATGACAGTATTTTTGAACATGTTCTCTGTTACAATTTAACATTTAGTCCCCAAAATGACAAAATTACCTTTTATATTTGTGTTGATCACTATAACACGCCCTCCAAATATCTAGATCACCAACTCCCCGCCACCTTCAATATTTCATTATTACAATATTTCAGGGGGATTGTCAGTGTAATTAACCTTTCATATTTTATACAAAATCAGCGTCCCCAAATTACGAGTTGACACAATTGGTTGTGTAACAGGAGCGATTCCAAACTCCTGACTAAGGTGGGAATAAATACGCCCAGAAAAGATAACGCGCCCCTGTTACAATGCACACACCACATGTGCCCCGTCCGGGTGCATTGGCACGTAAAGGTCAATTACAAGGACTACTGGCGTGTCAAGATCGCGGTAACAAATTTCAACTACAGGATGAACTACACCCTCTGGACTCTCGTCGTCCAGCACCCGAATCTCAACAACGTGACTCAAGTGTTTAGCTTCGATTACAAGCCTCTTGTTCCCTATGGCTCCATCAGTAAGTGAACTTTCACCAAAAACATAGTTCTTACAGCATATCAAACAACAAATCAAGAACCTTTTGAATCACAATACACATAACTTGCATTTGCAGATGACACAGGGATGTTCTATGGCATGAAATTCTACAATGACCTGTTAATGGAAGCAGGGCCGTTCGGAAATGTGCAGTCAGAGGTACTTCTACAGAAGGATAAGAACACTTTTACTCTGAAGGAAGGATGGTCGTTCCCAAGGAAAGTTTATTTCAACGGGGAGGAGTGTATGCTGCCGCCACCGGATTCTTACCCGTTTCTGCCAAATTCTGCTCCTACGACTCAAGCTTTTAGCTCGCTGTTGATCTTCTCAGCTGTAATTTTCTCTCTCATTGTAATGTGGTGATCAGTTTCCATGCTTGATGGTGTCGAAAATTTTGAAGCTTGAGATCAGCGCAGATGAAATCGGCAGCACAGGTGCAATTATACGTACAGAAACTTGATTCTATAGAAGAACTAAATTCAGGGAGTTACAAACTTTTTTAATGATCAAGATTGGAATGAGCTGGAAAAGAAATGTAATTTTAATGCATTACAATCAGATGTATGTACCAAAATGTTCTTGTTCTCATTACAATTCTATTTGACACAAAAGACTCAAAAAAATCTATGAACAATAGTATAGAAAGAAGTAGAAAAACACATTATACATCCACAAGAACAACACAGCATTCACCAACAATCACAGTAAGCACGAATTTGAAGGTTCCTCTCAAATTTACGCACCTGAACCCCTACGGATTTATCTAGAGAAATCATTGGGGAATTTAAGTTCATCGATTTTCTCCCTAGTTCTAGACTCGAATGCTACACTGATGGCCCAGACAGAAAGAAACTTTTGCTGTTTATGATGGAAGATTCTTACACACAAGCAAAATGAAATGCCACTGATATCAAGAGAGTGACCATTAGCATAAACAGGGAGATACTTTTCCGCAAACCCGCATTTGGTAGATATGGATAGGCATCTGGCGGTGGCATAACACAGTTATCACCATTGAAATAGACTCTTCTAGGGAAAGCCCAACCCTTCTCAAAAGTGAAAGTAGATTTGTCCTTTCTGAATAGAAGCTCAGACTGCACATTTCCTACAGGGCCGGCTTGCATGAGCAGGTCGTTGTAAAATTTTACACCCCACAACATTGCAGTATCATCTGTCATAACAAAAACATAATATTAGATTCATGATTAATTTCACACATCTGTGTAAATTATTCAAATCACACATCTGTGTAAATTATTCAAAACATGCATGCTACTTGTGGCCTCCTTATATCGTAACTTACTTATGTTTTGGTACGGTGTTAGTGGCTTGTAGTTGAAGCTGAAAATCTGTGTGAGATTGTCGAAGTTGGGGTGTTGGACTACTAAGTTCCATTGGCTATAATTCATCCTGTAATTGAAATTTGTTATTGTGACCTTCACACGCCAATAGTCCTTGTAGTTTAGCTTCACATGCCAGTGGACTCGAATTGGGCACATATGACTAGTGCATTGGACCAGAGGCGCCAAGCTATTTGTCTTTCCACGATCAGAAACAACTGAAGCAAGGTATGGTGAATTGGGACTGCGAGGTGGAAAGATTTAAAAAGAACAAAAAAATCAAATCAATGAAAAAGTTTAGAAGTTAACAGGGGAAGAATTGGTGGTGGTGGTGGTGGGTTGGGGTTTTTTGGGGGATGCTAAAGAATAAGGTAGAAAAATTAAAAGAGAAAACTCACTTGAGACAGCTTCCTGGATGAGTAAGGTTATTTTGGCATCCACAAGTACAGGTTGGGCAAGGGACAATAGTGTCATTGTAGAAGGACGAGAGTGAGACACAGCAAGTCGGAGTTTTTTGAGCCAGAAACTGCGAATATGTGCACGTAACATTCCATGTCACTGCAATAAGAGAAGCACAGGTCTTTGATCAGCAATTTCTTCATATACTTATGATTTAAATAGTTATCGTCCCTACAACTACATAATTCAGATTATTTATCACTAAGGATCCAAATTTTGAATACAACAACAGGTATAAGAAAGCTTACTCATAGCTTGTGTCACTCTTCTCCCATCTTGGGTAACGAACTTAGTAGGCTTCACGACCTTTGCGGGCCCACAAGTATAACCGGGACCCGGCGCTTTCAGAGTAAAGTTCTTGGGCACCCTCACTGTTTTATTGGTGGTTCCAGCCGCACCGACACTGAGTTGGAAAGAGCTCGCAGCATTAGCTGGATCTTGCGCAAACGAATTAATGACCCCTCCCTTACAACAATTTGCAATTTGTTGGTTGTAAGGGGTTCCAGGCAATAAGTCCACAACCGTTGGATCTTTCTTACAACAATGTGGTGTGTTCCCTTTGAATCTTGAACAATCCCCTTGCTCTGTGGTTTGACCCCCCATCATGCTCCATATCACTTCCTTCTTCGCCCAAGTCCATCCCAATGTCCATCCCGGTGCTTGAATGTGACGGTATTGTTGGAAGTTGAATATTGTCACAACTGCCTGTGCATTTAGGGCAGAATAAATGTTTAAGGTCCAAAATTTTGATTTATCTAGCAACTTAATTCATGTCTTATATCTACCGTAACATGCTAGCTTAGGAGATCTGTAATAAGGGTACAGGGTAGTGGCGGACAGAAGGCAAAAGCACTAAAACTTAAGGTGGAGTCTGGAACTTAACTATTCAGAATTGTTGAACATGCAACAAGAAATCAAACAGACTGGAAATATACAGATTATTGAAAGAAAGCTTGAACTATGTAAACTACACACGCATTTCTACATTTGGTGTAAAACACACACACACACACACACACACACAGAGGATAACCTTCACATTTACAAAATTTTCAATCACGAAAAAGAACAAGAAAAGACAAAGATTACCTGTTGAAGTGAAGGTTGAGCAAGAAATCAAGAAAAACAGCAAAATGGTAGTGATTGTGGCTCTCGATCTGAAGCAGAGTTCCATTACTCACAGCACAAAAATTTTTCTTGATCAGTCACAGCTCTCAAGATCTGCAACTGATGTGTACAGAGAGAGAGAGAGAGAGAGAGAGAGCAGAGAAAAAGAGACCACTCGCCTCCTCGGTGGCAAAGCTTGTTCAAGAAGAGCTAAGTGGGACTTTAAAAAAAAATCAATTTAACCATTAATCACTGTAAGATTTCTTGAATAATTTACTCTCTCTCTCCTCTTTTTACTACTTTTTTGACACAAACACACTTAAATCTGAAAAGGGTTGTTAGCCAGTTGATTTCTGCAAAAACACTCAAAACGTTTTCTCAAGATTTGTTTAAATATTTGAGTGTGTATTTGTGAAGATGACAACTCAACTGAAGGGCATGCAAAAACAGGGAGAAGGAAACATTTTTCAATGACATTTATTGAGTTTGACAAAGTTTTTAATTTTTATTAGTCTTTTGATCCGTTGAGTTTGACCGGGTTAATGTGATGATTTCACAAATCTTTAACTCGGCAATGCGACTGTTAGAATTACGGTTGAATTCTAGAATTCTCGATAAATTATCATATCTTTAATGCGGTGCTTGCACTTATCATTTCCTCTTAGTTTTTGTGCTGTTTTTATTAAATGCGATTGATTCGTTTTATGCACCTCTTTTTTTGAAATTTGAAATAAATAAGATTGTGTTTTAACTATAATTTTTAAATGATAATTTAAATTCTTAAATTCTCATTTTAAGCTAATTTTTGAGTCGGATTTCAAGTTCATTTAATACGTAGTTGAATTCTTTTCTCGAACTAAAATGTTTCCATATTTGTTTGGTCCGAGAGAAATGAACTTAGGAGCCTATATTATGAGAAAAAAATATTAAGAAAAATTAACCACGAATGTAAATACTTGTATTCAAATAATAGTATAATTATACCCTTTACGGATATGACTTTTATGTAAATAATGAATTATCTTTCTTTTGCGGGAAAAATGCAAATTATCACATACTTAAATTTGTCCACAAGAATCACAATACAAAATGACCATGAGCCTCAAACAAGAGAAAGAATCCCTCCAAAAAACTGTATTCCATGTTTCCCTTTTGCTGCAAAATGCGCATTGGCTTATGCATCTTTATGAATTGCCACAACTTAAATGAACAAAAGCAATAATAACTTCCCCAATTGACATCACACCTTCCATTGCAAGCAATATAATGTTTGTCATTATCACCACCCTCAATCCCAGAGTTATTGCCATTCATCATCATCATCCCACAAAATAATAATCAAAATATCATAATCGTGCATTCTAGAATCATCATATCACACCACAAAAGACGGAACACTTTATATTATATATATACACACGCACACACATATGAACTAAGTGTTTGACTCAACATTTCAATTAAATTGTTGGAATTATGTTATATTTTATATATTATTTTTTTAATAAATTAAAACTATGTCAAAATCTCAACTGCGTAGTAGTATTATTATTATTATGAACAAAAATAGTATGTATAGAAAAAGTTTTTCCAGTTCATCGCCCTTGAACATAATGAACATATATCACACTTTTAGATGCATGGTGAGTATCGTCAGAAATTCGAATTTTGACAATACTCACGTATGCGTATTATCTATACTATTATTAAAAAAGGCACTTTTGTATCTAAAGTTGCAGTTATTTTTATTTTTTTTACAAATTTTACCTTTCAATTTTCAAACAGTTAATTAAGAAAATACAAAATTGAGGATAAAATAGAAAATTTATCTACATTAATAGTAGTTATGATACCAACTTTGTGTACCAATTTTCAAAACTAAAAATATTTTCACTTACCAAAAGAATAAAAATTTAAAATAATTAAAGAAATTGGCATAGCCAGGAACTTGTTTTAGCGGGTCAATCAAGCACATCACATTAATAATTTAATTTGATCAATTTTATTTATAATAAATATATGGAATAAATTAAGAGTTTGTTTGGATAGTTTTTTTTTTAAATAGATAAGCACCTATTTTTTCTCCAAAAAGGAAAAAAAACACTTCAACGAAAAAAATTGTGTTTGATTGAACTTTTTTTGAAAAGCAAAAGCTAAAAAAAAACCAAAAAATTCCTTAAATTAGAAGTTATTTTTAGATAGCTTATGAAAAAAAAACAGTACATTTTAAAGCACTTTTAAATTGCTTCATCTAAACACAAAACAACTAGGTTTTTTTTTTAAGACCATACCATAAAAAACACGAATCGACAAGCACTTTCTTTTCCGACCTATCCAAACGAACCTTAAACTTCAACTAAAAAGTAACTAAACAAGAAATTTAAACTTACAAATAAATGGATTGAAAGGGCAAAATGCAAATTTCATATACTCTATATGGCAAAATACATTGAAAATAAAATATAGTAACTAAATTATAAAAAATGCCATAATTAAGAGGTTTAAGTGTTTTTCTCTCTAAAAAGAAAACGTGTTCTCTTTTTGTTATTTTAGATATAATTTTATGCGTATTATATTCTTAGTAGATGTACACAAATTTTAACCATGATAAGAAGACCCATTTATTTATGATCCTTAATTCTCAATTTAGATGGACAATTTTAACTTTATCTATATTATTTTACTTCTATGACCCCTTGCTATACTAACTTTGAATTTTTTATTGGGGTCAATGGAGAGAATTTCATTGTATAAATAATGGAAATACCATGCCTGCACATACTACATTTATATATGTAAAGGATTTTGCAAACTCAAGGGTTCAATTGAACCGCCTGCCTACAATGTGGCTTCGCCAGTGATTAAACACATTACCCACTTTCTGATCACAAGATTGAGGTTAATTGATTAGGTTAATCTAACACAAGCCTATTGATTGTTCTTATATTTTATTTTTGTATATAAAAAAATGTTAGAGGTATTTTTAAATCAAAAGTTTAATTATATTATGAGTAATGATGGTAATCTTTTGACAATAAAATATGAAAAAAATTTAATATTAAGTGGTATGTATCTTTTAGTATCATAAAAGTGACGTGTATACAACAATACTAGATATTCAAATTATTTTATGCGTGTGAGGACCATGTGCAGCTATTGCAAGTTTAAAAAAAAAAAAAATCGTCCATAAAAGGGAGTTGGGTTTTTTTTTTACTCCCTCTCGAAATGGATATTTCTTTTTTGTGTTGTTATTAGATAGAAAGTGATATATGCAGCCCCGCTCCCTCTAAACACTTATTACCGCTTAAATTGTTAGTTAAGCAATTGCGAATGTCCGTGATCATGAGAAACTTGCAATTATATGACGCGGGGTCTTCTTTAATTTCCTTAATTAAATTATTAGACGGCCACGAAAGAATTTTTATAAAAATTATGTTAATTCAATACAAGAGGTTAAATATTTATTTCTTAAGAAAAACAAAAAAAAATTGCATTGGAAAATATTCAAATCAAACTGAAGACAAAAGCTTTTCGAAATTTTTTATGAGCAATCTCTCTCTCTCTCTCTCTCGCTCGCTCTCTCTGGTATTTTCACAAGCAATATCGATTTGTCCACACAATAACGTAAATTGGTGGAGTGGAATTGTTGAATAGTTTATTAGGACCGGCGGATAGTGAGAATCCAGCGCAATTGCTAACGCTAACGTTTTGTCACTGCCTCAATTTGTACTGAATAAGGAAAATTTTGTATATGAATTTGTTTTTTTTTTCTTTTGATAGGTGTATGAATTTGAATTTGAATTTGATATTTGATATTTGATTATATATAAGAATCAAATTGTTTAAATTGTATTATATTTTTCATCTTCAATTAAATTCAAAATTGTGACATAATTTAAACTTGATAATATTGTGTGGATAGAGGCGATCGAGCTTCGGTTTCGATTTTTTTTGAACATGTTTAAAAACGAATTATCATATGCGGTTTTTTCTAAAATATATTTTAAATTGAAATTTTTTAAAATGAAAATTGAAAATGTGGTTTAAAGCGGTTTGGTTTGGTTCGGTGTCGTTTCACGATTTTAAACAGCAAAAAGAAATAATTAGACAAAAGTAACAAAAACACCACCATCTAATATCAATAACATGTTTAAATTAATATTAAAAATTTAACACAAGAAAATAACATTTTTATAAATAAAAAGTATAAAGACTAAATGTATAGAGACCATAAAACTAATAGATATAATGCGACTTTGCATATGTAAATCAAGCTCAAGCAATAATATTGATTTTACTACACAACTTCTTATGATTTGGCTAATATAACATACTAAAATTTTAATCCATGTACAATTTAATAATAAATGGTTAGATGTATTTAAAATGTTGAATGATTAAAGCAATAACTAATAAAATTTGAAACAATTTAGTGAATTTATCTTATATACTGAAGAGTTTAAGTTAAAAATGGATAAATTTAGATATATATATATATATATATATTAATATATGTGAGTAGTTCAGTTTAGTGTGGTTTGAGGAAAAAAAATTAGAACCACACCAATTTTGTTGTGCGATATTGAACTTAATTGTTGAACTACTAATTTTTAAAAATTGACCAAAACAATGCGGTTCATACGGTTTTTAAAAATTTGTGTTCACCTCTATAATTAAGTGTGCCTTACTTATATAAGTAGACCGGTAACGTGATAGTATATTGTTTAGCTATGAACACAACCCTTTTTAACGAAGGAGTTACGAATATTCCTATTGTTGTTGCAAGGGGTGTAAGTAGATATTAAACGGAGTCGATATGTAGTATTCAAATACTACTGATATTCAAAGTCTCATATCCGAATTTGAATTTGATGGATATTTTACGAATTTAGATATATCCGTATCCGTTCGGCATTTTAAAAAATCAGATAAAATTATTAACATTCGATATATCACTTTTCACTGATAATTATCCAAATATCCAATTGAATATCCTAATCGCTTATCCAAATATTCGAATTTGTTTATAAAATTAAAAAATCAATTAAAACTTATACAACTTATTTAATTAAAATTTTTGTTTATATATATATAAGTATAGTATATGCTCATTGATATAATTAAATGGAATATATTTACTTATATTTTTATTTCATTTTTAATTATGAAGATACATGTCAATTAGATTTTGTTCTACAAATTTTACTTATAAGAAGAAACTAGCACCACCACCACCACTACTACTATTACTACTATTATTATTACTACTACTACGACTACTACTACCACCACCACCACTACTACTCCCACTGCTAATAATAATAATAATAATAATAATAATAATAATAATAATTTATTTATCAAAAAACAGATAATTGATATAAGTAATGAATATATCCAAATAGATATGTAATTTCCTCTTTTTTTTTTGGGTGATGAATAGATATGTAATTACCATATTCATATACTTTGTAACTGGATAGATATAATATTTGCTCTAAAAGGATAAGGATAATACAACCCATAAATGTATAAAAATGCAATCAAACAATTTTATTATAAATAAATGAAAACCTAGTAAATATATTGGTCGGGCATTAAACTCCAGATATTAGAGTATTGAATTTCAATGTCACCAATTGAACTTAAAATATTTAATTACATGATGTTATATGATCAATAATTATTAGTAAAATTGTTGTATACATATGTTACAATTCAACAAAAGTTTTCTTTTTTTTTCTTTTCCAAATGTAAGCAGTTTATTACAATCAATCGAATACATCAATAAAACAATACTCATAAATGAAGAACGAATAACAAACTATCATAATTTGTGATCATCAATTATCAAACATGTCAAGCTATTATACTGTAAAAATAAATTAGTGCACATCTAGAACAATACTCGCATTTACAGAAATTTGAACCCACTACCCAAATATAGTGGGGCCTCCACCTTACTAGCAAGACAGGGCCTCATCGGCGATACAACAAAATTTTCAATAGTACTTTCTAACTACTATTTTCTATGATGGTAATGGGTCCAAGTTGAACGCACGCACAAACCCAAACTCGGCCATAAGGAGCAGCAAAAGAGACCTAAACGAGTTTGGGTGGATCTTAGGTTTCAATTTTAAATTCCGAACATCACCAAATCCAATCCGTTAGAAATTTATACGTATATATATGTTATTTATTAATATATAAATTTATATGATATATATTTATAATTTATAGATAAAATGCATCTATTATCACATATAAAATGTAAGTATGATATTCATGCATACTAAATAATTATATTTTATTAGTAAATAAGTTATATTTTCAATATATATCAAATTAAATATGTGTTTGCAACTTTTAACTTTTTAAAATTTTCAGAAAAGATGAAAAAATCATAAAGAAATAATTTTTTTGAGATATTTTAATTTTTACACATGTGGAAAGCCATCGTGATATTTTTTTGTTTTTAAAAATATTTTCTAATTTATTTAAAAATGTTAAGCGGGTCTAACAAATCTAACAGGTAGAACAAATTATTCTTGTGCTGGGTCTAGGGTTTTGACCAATCCGAACTGATCCATTGCCAATATTCGTAAATTAAATAGAGATGCATGATACAAGTATATTTTACATATTGAGCAGTGTATGTTTAACAAAAGAATACGGCCCATATAGGCCGATTAAATTTACTTTCTTCGTGCGGATCAGGGGCCCAATTTGAATAAATGGAAATTGCTTGACAGTCTCTACCAGCAAGGCAGCAAATACTGGATTGCAATCTTCATTTGCATTTGGGCCTGGATAGTTCGATTTGCTTCTATAAACTAATAATAAAATGATAAATATACATATATATATATATGATTTAATTAAAATATTCAAAATAAATTTCAAAATAATTAATATTTTCAAATTATTGTTTTATGTGGGATAGATTAATGCCCATTAAATTTGAATTTTACTGGAGTTATATTAAGCACCTAAAAAGTACTTTTGAGGGGGAAAAAAGGGCTTGACAGTATATATACGCTAAAATAGTGGTTGTATGGTGCTTTCAATTGTATGAGGGTCTAAATGTTAAATATCACCTCTAAGAATTTGGCAAGAAAAAAAATAATTATTTCACATGGCAAAAAATGGTTTTAGATTCATGGGTTCAATTTGACCCAAATAGTTTTGGACTAAGTTGAATTTTAAAAATTTATGAATGAATTAAACTATAATGCGTTTTAAAATATTCCGGTTTTAAATAGGTTTGAACCTTTTCTTAATAGATTTATGTGGTTTTTTAATAGTTCCAACAATAAAAAAAATCACTATAATTTGATATTAATAAGCACAAGTTTAAAGAATGAGTAATAAAATTGTTTATGCAATTTAAAGAATATGTTAATTAATAAGCAAATAGTTAAAAATTGCACAAAATTATATTAAATAACACACATGCGCACACTTATACAAATAATATTGATACACTCAATACGCATGTAAAATAAAGAAAAAAATTAGTGATATATTAAAATTTTGATGGTATCTGTACTATCAAAATAATTTTTAACTATTTTAATGGATTCATAAAAGTATTAAGTAAAAAATAAAGTAATCTAAAAAATTAAAATATAATTATAAAGAAAGTAAAAGAAAATTATATTGAATAGTAGTTGGTGATGAAAGAGAACAAAGAGAGGTGAGAGAGGGAGAGAGAATTTTTTTTTTTTTTAAAAATATTGATGGGCCAAAAATTATAAAAGTACATACAAGAGGAACGATTGGAGAGAAAATAAAAAAAAAGAAAAAAGAAATATGATAGGGCAGAAATATTGACAGACCAAAAATAGTTATTAAATAATGCTGCCATTTTTTTTTTAATAGTATAAATATATATTGTATTAAACTTATTAAGAATCTACACCAATATATTATCAATTTAGACTAAATCCATTACCAACATGTTATTTAGAACCCATTTGAAATCTAACCCAATTTAAACTCGATCTAGTAAACCTCTGCCCCGCCCAATCCGCCTATTTACCACCACTTAATTATAGAAAAGTTTGCATAGCCTTGGGGGACAAGAAAAGTATGAAAAATGTTGGTTATTGTAAAAGTTAATTATGCTGAAATTAATCCTTATACAATCAACAATCTGGGAAAGTTGCTAATCTCACCCTAAAAGCCACTAATATAATAACCACTAATCCAACGGGAACAGGCAGGGCTGTGTCACCCGCGCCACCGAGTAACCCTGTCGCCAACTAAAACCTGATTTGGCCGAATCTGTTTTTTCCACTATGACCCACCTTTAACTTCTTATTACAGTCCAGTGGTGGGGGTTCGAAAGTAGTATTAGAGATGTCTTGAGTTCGAACTTTTTTATCCTGTATTCCTTTCTCTTTGAGTGAGTATGTGCGCGTGTGTGGGATATTTTTCGGTTGATATTTATAGGGTGTCCGGAGATGATTGTACCAACAAAAAAAAAAAAACTTCTTATTACACAATTAATATAAGAATAAAATTCCATTTCTTTCCTTAATTTATCTCCAAGAAACCTCGCTCTCATTTCAACTTTCCTTTTTTTTTCCCAGTTCGCCATTATTCAATTTGCCAGAGGACCTGAATTTCCTCTCTCTTTAATTCTCTGTTTGGAGATGTTGTTTTTCTACCCGTTTTAGGGTTTTTTTGATTTGCCCCTTTTTGATTTAGCTTTCGATGGATAATGCAGGAAGGAACAGTCAATCGTTTCGTCACAAGGAGATTAATTGGGATAAGTACGCTTCAAAAATCTGCATATGTTACTGTGTTGTTATTTCTTTAATGTTGATGAAGAACTGCGGGTTACTTTTTTAGTTCATTCATTGCCATTGATAATGCTAAGGAATGTAGTATGTGGACTGGAAATGTGTACGCATTTTGTAATATGATTATTGGACTGAATGTATTATCAGATTGTTTTCGGTGAATTCGTGGATACTGACAGCGTGAAACATAACGTATATGATTTTATATGTTTATGTACATTTGTATGTATGTATATATTTATATTCCACTTTCTTGTTCTATGTATGGCATGTTCTTCTTTTTTGTTTTTCTGTTCCTTTTTCTTTTTGCCCCTTTCCTTTTTAATATAATCTTTTCTTTGGGCGCGCGTGCGTGTTTGGTGTTTAGGTATTCTTTGTATTGCAGTCGTAGTGATAGGATAGTGTTAGGGTTAGATGTTTATTCGAGAATGTTTGTAACTAGAAAGCTAGAAGTTCCTAAAGATTCTGGTGAGGTTAATAGAACATTTTCGTTTCCTCAGTGTGTGAAATTAATTTACTTGGCTTCTAAGAGAAATATGTTTCATGAACTATAAATTAAAGTGTTGTATTAAAAATCAAATCAAACGAGCACCATGAAAATCGGAGCAAAGAAAGAAAAATTTCAGGTATCTCTCATTTTAGTCTAACGGATTTTCTTAACTCCAAATCATGATCTGTGAAAAAAGTTGCAGCCAAGATCAGCCTTAACTTTGTTGATTATTTACCATTTCAGTCTCAATGGGGATATGGAACCTTCTGTTATGCCACATTTGAAGTCGTATTATTGAGTTAATGTATGTCTTGTTTCTCATTTATTAAGAACTAATATTTGAAAAGATCCTGCAATGCGCTAATGATTTTTAGAATGATTGTGTTTATTTATGTTATTATTGTCTCCTGCAGGCTTGATAAAACTAAGTTCTATGTTGTTGGAGCTGGGATTTTCACTGGAGTAACAGTAGCACTTTATCCAATTTCAGTTGTGAAAACCAGGCTGCAAGTAGCTTCTCATGATGCTGTAGAAAGAAATGCATTTTCTGTCATCAAGGGCCTACTGAAAACAGATCGGATTCCTGGATTATATAGAGGTTTTTGGAACCGTAGTTGCTGGAACAATACCTGCCAGAGTTCTGTTTCTCACTGCATTAGAGACAACAAAAGTGGGTGCTTTCAAGATGTTGGAACGTTTGAGATTATCAAAGCCCACACAGGCAGCTATAGCAAACGCGGTTGCTGGCATGGTGGCATCTCTTTTTTCACAAGCTGTATTTGTTCCTATTGATTTGGTATGCTGCACATACTTTCATATCTTTTTATGGTATGTTTTACCTATCAAATTTTTGTTTTACAACTCACCGAGAGGATATTCTGAGAAAAATGGTGGGATTCCCTTACTAAGGTTTCATTTGAGTGATTAATAACCTGAACTTTAAAGGCAAATAAAACTCAGCACTAAGTACATCGTTTTAACCTTTTTTGTGCTCTATCCAACTTCTGTTTTTTTTTTAAGTTCTTGATTTCTTTTTGATGTACTTGTATGCTGGAAAGTGAACAGGTTCTAGATTGTAACTTTCTTACATGGTAATAGAATACCATGTTGGTGAAAATTTGTCTGGCTTATTTTTTCTTGCTGCACTTTTTCAAATATTCATATGAGAATGCTTGATATTGATTCAAATGATGGAGTGAAAAGGTTAGTCAAAGGTTGATGGTTCAAGGATATTCTGGCCATGCAACTTATAATGGAAGCCTGGATGTTGTTCGTAAGGTCATCAAATCTGATGGTATTCGAGGATTATATAGAGGCTTTAGTCTGTCTATTATGACATATTCGCCTTCAAGTGCTGTCTGGTGGGCAAGTTATGGTTCAAGCCAACGTGTGATCTGGAGGTATGCCTTTGAACTTTGGTTTCATGTGGTGTTTTCTGTTAGTGTTTTCTGTTAGAATAGAACTTCAACAAGCTTATTTCTTTATTCTTGTCAAGTTTGTTTGTCTCGAATGCTCCATCTGTGTATTATGTAGTGTAGTTGTGTGATTTTATAATGTTCAATACTTTTCTGGTCCTTTACTGATTCCTTCATTCTATATGCTACAAATTTTTGTAACACCATGTTTATGTGTTTTGATTCATCTTCATTTATTCTTCCGCTACATGATTTAGCTGAAATAGTAGTTAGACAAGGCATTTAATATCCATAACAGATGTAGTCATGGGTTTATGCCTTTTGATTTGTAGCAGATAGGAAACAACAGTTCATCTTCCCTTAATTATTTATAGACAACCAAATGCTTTGCCATTTGATATTTGGATAACTCATGCCTTTTCAGAGGAATGGAGCGTTGAACACGATGTCATTCTCCAAAATGAACTGTTGGCATGCCCTTAGGCTGAAGGATTTGATGCTTCAAGCAAATTTACTTTAGAAGATCTAAATTTATGGTTGTCTGATAAAGTACTTGAGAATTGTTAGATGAAGCTATGTGTTAATTGACTCTTTGTGCTAACCTTTTGCTTTGTGTTATTTTCTTTCCTCATGTTGGGTAAGACATTGATCTCATTTGCTTTTCTCATTTTTCTCATTTAAATATTAAGTTACGTATCTACCATTTCTGGCAGCCTCTTAGATCATGGTACTGAGACAGCTCCAAGTGAAGGAAAAATTGTGTTGGTCCAAGCTGCTGGAGGGATTTTTGCTGGTGCTACAGCATCATGCATCACAACCCCTTTGGATACTATAAAAACTCGCTTGCATGTATGGCTTTTAATTTATTCATACTTCGCTAAAACTGTTTCTAAAATGTTTCCTATGCTTTTTCTGGATATCATGGTGCGTGCACTTTTTTCGTATGGCTGTAAAACATCTAGTTTATCCAATTATTTTGAATAGGTAACTTCTTTTCTGGAAAAATATTAAGTAACGGATCACCAGTTTGATTCGGGGGCCTTGGTCAATTAACCAAATTTGAGATCCTTGGAGAACAAATTAATAGCATTTTGATACAAATCAACACTCTCACCAGAATGCAGAAGAATAATTGCCTTCTGATATAACCATACTATAATTAATTGTCTTATGTCTCTGGTTTCATAACATGTTCTACTTTTGTTTGATGGGTATTCTGTTGTCAAAGACTTGTAAGCACGACACCTTTCATTGCACCTTCTGTTTTCACTCTTCAAAAATTGTATTCTTTTGTGTATCCCAGTCCCAGGTGATGGGGCATGAAAAGAGACCCACTGCAAGGCAAGTGGTTAAAACTTTGATTGCTGATGATGGATGGACTGGACTCTATAGAGGACTGGGGCCTAGATTTTTCAGCATGTCGGCCTGGGGAACTTCTATGATACTGGCATATGAATATCTAAGTAAGTTATTCTTCTCTTTTCATCTTTTCTGCCAATAGATCTCTTCACTACTCATGATCTCTTTGTTAGTAACAGCTGTTTATGAAGACCATGGTAGTGAAATTTTCATGAATTTGTTTGTTATGAACACCTTCCTTCTCATTTGCAATAATTCTTGCGTACATTAAGCATTGGTTTGAAATTCTAATGGGGTAATTGATTAGTGATTGACCCACTCTGGCTAATGTACTTCATATTAGCCTGGTTAATGGTTTCATTGCATAACAATGAAAAATCTTTTGGTGTATATGGGTTATTCCTATTCAGATAGAGGTCATCCCCATTGGTATGTGCTGCACTGTTTCCAACGGGGACTGCTTTTTCCCGTTAGTACAATTTCTGCATTCTTTAATTTGAATATTGGATATTTCTTGTATCCAAAAAAAAAATAATATTGGATATTAATTATTGGCTCATGAATGCTTTAATGCATCATGTTGTTGCGTGTTCGTCTTATACCGCCACCTTGATGAATTTGTAATGCTGTTTTAAGTTGTATGTTTCAAAATTTGTTTGGTACGCCTTGCCTGTGTGGCAACAAACTGTAGTTGCAAAGCATTTCTTCCTGGTTGATGTTTGATTACAAACTAATGGCTATTGATCGTGTTTTCTTGACATGCAGAGTGCTTGTGTGCAATAGACGAATAGACTCAGCAACAACAATCAGTTGAGGTTGCATTTTTGGTAGGAAACACAAATTTTGCTTAGACCTGTCCATATAGAGATACATATTGTTGAAGATACAGTAGACATGTTCACGTCGCATGCGAACACCATAACCGAAATGTAGCCTTCTGCTATAGCAGAGTGGAAAAGCCAGCCTACTTGTTAGTAGAACGATTTGCCAATTGCACGAAACATTGATGCCATTGTTCTTTTTGGTGGATACACATTCTTTAGTATTGAACCGCTGAGAGAGTACCGATTCTATCAAAGAATTGCACTCGACGTAATGTCTATCTAGAGTCGTTACTTTGGCTGTTGATGCAAGATACCACAATTATGATAGATTTCCTGGCCCTGCTATCTTTTTGTATGCTCAGTAAACCTTCTTTCATTATATGAAGAGATTTAGGATCCTCAAGTATAGTTTCTGAATTTACTTTTGTGTTTTTACTGGCTGTGGATATGTGAGGCGGCACACAGTGGTGGAAGAATATTTTGGGGGTTGGAGGGTAAACTAGTAATATCATATTATTACGCCACTCTGATAAGGACATAAAGCCGCCCTGCTTATTTTTCCATTCAAGCTTTTGTTATCGCTTGCTTAAAAGTGATTCTTCAAAGTCGAATGGTCCATATTGATATTTTTCTTACCTCGTTGTCATGTCGTGTCATGTAAAGACCTAATCCAGGGCTCCATTTTCTTTGTTTGCATTTGTGGGGACTAGGGCTGATATCATTATCAAAGAAAATTCAGAGGCATGTACCATAATGGAGCATTTAAGTCTGCAACAAACGGCAGCTCAAAAATTGACTGTCTTGGAGCTTTGTGTGGTATCTATAAAGCTTGTGTCCCACACGACTACACCAAGACTCACTCTACGAGAATCTCAATCCCTGAGTTACCCAGGAAAATAGCAGAAGGTAAATATAGGTAAAAACATCCTCAGACTTGAGGTAAATAGCAGAAGGTAAATAAGCAGAAACTAATCTTGAGGAATAATATCAACGTCCCTTTGGGTTCATGAGTTCAGAGAAAATATCCCCGGACTTCAATTTTTGACTGTCTGTAGCGGATGAAAAACCGCTGCTCTTTGTCCGAGACACAACTTCACTAGTCCCAGAAAACATTTCCTCCTCATCCGTCGTTGTATTTGGTTCTACTTTCCCAAGCAATGGCCATGATGAGTTCATTTCAACCAAGCCATCACCTCTATAGTCTGCAGCTTCTTGCAGCTGCATTGCGAACTCCAGGCTCCAAACGATGTCGCTCATCGCTGGCCGCTCTATCCCTTTGTCCCGCAAACATGCAACCGCTGTTTCGACAAACTTGCTCAAACATTCGGGCGCGATTTGGCCCTCCAAATTAGAATCGATAATCTGCTCAAGCATCCCTTTCCTGTAGCAAAACTTAGCCCACTCTGCCAAATTCACTTGTTCTCTGGGCAGGTTCGGAATGATGGCCGGCCTGGCACACAACACTTCAAACAGTACAACACCAAATGAGTACACGTCAGACTTATCCGTCAGCTGCTGTTTCCGGTAGTACTCGGGGTCTACGTACCCGAAGCTCCCCTTCACCACCGTGCTGACATGTGTGTGGGCCCCACCAGTGGGGCCGACTTTCGACAGGCCGAAATCAGACATCTTGGCGACCCATTTCTCGTCCAAGAGGATGTTGGTGGATTTCACGTCCCGGTGGATGATGGAGCGGTTGGCGCTGGTGTGGAGATAGTGCAGCCCCTTGGCAGCTCCCATGCAGATTTGGAGGCGTTGCTTCCATGTTAGTGGCGAATTGTCGGAATTGTAGAGATGGTTGCGTAGTGTGCCGTGGGACATGTAGTCGTAGACTAAGATCATCTCCCCGTTCTCGTTGCAGTAGCCGATGAGCGATACTAGGTGGAGGTGTCTTAGCTTGGACAGCATCTCGATCTCGGTGAGGAACTCGCGGGCGCCTTGGTTGGAAGAGGGGTTCAGCCGTTTGATGGCGACGGTGGTGGCGCCGTTGTCGACGAACCCTTTGTACACGTTGCCAAACCCTCCCCTGCCGATCACAAAATTGTCGTTGAAATTGCCTGTGGCGGCTTTGATCTCGTCTAGCGAAAAATGTCTGCATAAGTCAGAGGGCAGTGATATGCCTGATCCGCTGGTCCTCGTCGTGGACCTTGACGTAATGGAAAGCGGGACCCACGATGACTTGCCGGTAATCGTGGTAACAGAGTCCTTCCCTCTTTGCCGCCGGAGAACCAAGAAACCGATCACGGCTGCAGTTGTGGCAAGAACGCCGATCACACTCCCAATAACGGCATAAATTATGGAAGATATCCTGTTTCTCTTTTTCTCTGGTAGCTTGGACACCACTGCTGGCGGCGAAGAGCTGCGGACAGGTTCAGGGTTCGCCGCCGCGAGACTCCGGTTCGATTGGCTGAGTTTGAAGATTTCTAGACCATTTAAGAGAGCATTTCTGTATGATGGACGTCCCTCCGTGTTGGGGACCAAAGAAAGCCTCAGTTCTTTCTTTCCACGGCGGCCATCGTCAGGGACCCATGCTATGTAGTCTTTGAAAATGGGAATCTGCTGGCCGCCGGTCCAAGCGAAGACGTCGGCTTCAATCTCCGCCGTCTGATTATTAATAGAAATGGTGAAAACCCTATAGTTCTGCCTCGTTATCTCCAGTACAAACTCGCAGAAATGGAGTTTGAGCAGATAGTAGAACCCATAATCAACGGAAAATGTCCACTCCAGACTTGTGCTCGTATTCGCCATAGCTCTAGCAGTGTAATACACTATTTTAGGAGCACTGTACGGCGGCGTTTGATTGGTGTATTTGATCTGAAGGTCCCCCCGATAAGGCTTGTAACCATAATCCCCGGCATATATGTAATCATCATCTGGAAACCAGGCCCGGAACATGCCGCGGGTAGGCCCGCTATCGTTTTGAATGTCAACGTAACCGCCTCCGATGTTTAGCCTGTAGAGATTCTCCAAAGCGAAGTCGTTCTTGAGATCAAACAACTCTTGGTCTGTAGATTGGATGGAACCTTCCGGGAAGTAGAGAGTATCTGGCATTGAAACGATTTCAATCCCATTTACGAAGGCAAAAGAGTTTGTATTGGGGGAGAAGGTTAAATTCAGACTCTGGTTTTCTTGAACATTGACGATGAACTCTTTCATAAAAAAAGGGTCTGATGCGGAAGAAGGGTTTGATGGCGGGATGTTGAGAAAAGCACTGAAGTTGCTTAACAAAGTGTATCCATTGGCTATGACCGAGAAAAAAGATTGAGCAGCGTTGTAGTCGGAGTACATGGTGGTGGGGTAGAAATAAAGGCGAAGGAACTTGGGGCCTGTCAACACGGGGAAAGTATAGGTGAATGGGGAGTGGAAAACACGCGCCGTCTCATACGGCACCTGAAAAATGGAGTTGGAAGCTTTGGACGCTGAAGATAAGTTGGCGGCGTTTGGTGGCGCGTATCTCGAACGGGCGTCATCACCGTCCCAGCTCCGCCCGCTGCTGTCATTTGAGTTTGACGATGCGCCACAGTTGAGGAGGATGAAGTCGGTGGCGGTGTAAGCAGGGGCAGAGGTGGCGGCACCGGTGGTGGTTGAGATTTTCGGGAAGATGTTTAGGAGAAGAAACAGGCAAAGAACGTAGGGGAACATGATATTTAGTGGAGATGAGAAAAAATTAATGTTTTGGCTCGCTTAGACTGAATAATTGCTTTTGGCCTTGGGGACATGAAACTTAACTGGATATAAAGATGAAATGCTAACAAGCGTGAAGACTTGGTGGACTTGGAAGTCTTTGACAAGTCAATGGAGTTATATGAATGAATTCTTCTCAATAATTTTATTGTGGTTCACCAGTCAGCACATTTGAAATAAGGAAAATTTATAAAGTTTTTTGTCCAACCAAACTCTATCCCTCAATAAGGGCAAATAAATGTTACATCTGACTAGGATGTGCAGAGGAATTCGATATTCAAGGGCAACTATTTCTGCCTTGTGAATGAATTGAATCTAGCTGAAAAAGTTACTTTTCAAACTTGATTTTGTATTTTTTTTTTAGGGGAAAAATACTAAATACTTCTTAAAATAAATTATTATATTCAAATAGAGTAAAAAATGCATATCTTAGAACATGATTGGTATGCATGAATGAAATGGGAATGCAATAGATATTTTCATCTTCATTGCTCACCTATAATTGGTATAATTTTGTCTAGTAATCCTCGTTCCTTAAGGAGTCGTTATTCTAAAAAATATGAGTTTAGTCATTTCTTATATTCTATGTAGGTTTAACTATTTCTTATTGATTATGAATCAACTTTTTTTTTTTATTTTAGACAAAATTATCCTTTCAAATTTAAGGATAGTTACCAACACAAAAACCTATTATCGTTGAATATTTACCAATCTATAGATTCTCTCAACGTCCCTCCTCTCTCATCATATTCTCTCTCAATTTATGTCCTCTTATTTGCCTTCTGCAATACGTTCCACAACAACCAACATTGAATTTATTGTTAGTTACACTTGTAAAATATATTGCCAAATCAACAATCACATAAAGAAAAGAAACGAAAAAAAAAGACATAAGTGAACTTTGAGTAGATACGTATACTTTAAAGTATAGAAATATTAAATGTCATATTTGTTATGTTAGAAAATATTTATGATATATTTTCTTTAACCTAAACATTTGCAACCTAAACTCCCATAAACATTAGCATCGCAGCAACCTTTATTCGGGGACATTGCTCCGTAAGAAATCACTTTCTGCGCGGCCAAGACCCGTCTGTTGCTAATCTCCCAATATTGATCCATCAGAAACTCTGCTCCATCACCGGCCGTGTTGTTGCTGAAACAATCGGTTCTCTGATTCAGGCACGAGATCATTAAGAGAGCAGCAAGTATGCAAATAAAAGTTATCTTGGTTAAGATTATTAATGTAATTGCCATTAATTCTCAATTCCACGACAAGCTCTATGCTTCTCCAGCTAGTCAATGAATGTACATATGTCGCAATGATTTGTTAAAAATGTTAGGGGAAATGATTGATTCACGGACTTCAATTGGGTGACGATCACCGCATTAAAATGTGTTTTGTTGTTTTTTCTTTTTTCATTCTTCCGCTTTGTGTCTTAGCAAATGGCTGGACTTAATGTTTCATATGAATAGAATCTAGCTCAATTATTTCCTTTTCAGTTAACTTGTAAAGAACACGCACTTTGTGCGTGATCATTAACACTTGTTTTGCTTTTTACAATAATGTTGATTAGGGTATAATAGAATACATTAGTAATATTTCATTTTTTTTAAAGGAATATTATGAATTACTAAAAACTAATGAAATCGGTCGCGTTATTAAATTATTATTAGATGTATCACACTATTAAATTTTAAGGTTATTTTGATTCTTTATAAAATTTTCTTGATAGTAGCTTTTTTTTTTTTTTTATGAATAAATTACTAGGATTAATTTATCAAAGGTTTAGAATAATGTAATTGAAAGTTCTTACAAGATCAAATACATATCTTAATTTTTTTAGAAAAAAAAGAAATTATCATATTTGATAGTAGCTTTTAATTGCTTTCAATATTTGCAAATAAAAAGATGTGCATATATACAACTATTAACATATTCAATTATTTAACCCATAAAAAATATATATACATATATATACACACACACACAATTATTTAATATCTATATTTGTATAAAATTAACTATTTATTGACTTTTTTAGCTAAAGTATTTTTAGTAGTTCTTCCCATCATTATTGATTTTAAATATATTTAAAATATCTTTTAAATGTCTGCTAATTAAAAAACTCTATGAATTAAACTTTTTGTATTTATATACTTTAAATAAGATCAATTGACATTAAATATGTTAACATAATTTTTAAAATTCTTTCTTTCATTTGTACATATACATATGTAAAGATGTTATTGAATAATCATAAACTTTTGTATCATTTATTTAAAGTCCGCTCACATATGTTTTCTTATAATGAAATTTGATTGGATTAATTTTAATTGTACTACATATCGGTATTATATTCATTAAGTAATGAATATAAAATATTTTAACGGTTATTCTTACTCTTCATTAAATTTGTAAAACTTATACTTTATAGTAAATTAAATATTATTGAGTATATCATCACATTCTATATTTAAAAAATATATGGTTCCATTTCTTCATACCACTATATTCCATCATAGCACTACTACCATCACAACTAATTTTAATATAGTAAAATTAAAACCAACCGAACCGACCTAAACTTAATCGAACCGATTTCTGTTATTAATATACAAATTTTCTGGTTTTTCGGTTCGGCTCAATTTTTTTTTCGGTTAAAACCGAAAAAGATCAATCGGTTCGGTTTTACCGAACTGAAAACCGAAATATTTTAAATTGTAAAACATTATTTCTATTTTCTAATTCTTAAATCCTGCCTCCTAAGCCTCAAAAAGTCATAATAGAATTACTATAGTGGATTGCAGCAAACATCAATACGCTCCTTGAGACCCATTCCTTTTCTTATTTGAGCTTCTTCTCTGAACTCAGTCTCTCACTGTCGCTCTCACCCTCAGAGTCGGCGCCCGGTGTGGTTGGTGAGTGGTGACCGTGACAGTCTCTCGCTCAGCATTTCTCTTGGCTCGCTACCTGAGTCTCTCTCTCTCTCTCTCTCTCTCTCTCTAACTTTCCTGTATCTTTCTCTCTCTCTGTTGTTTCAATTTATGCTCAGTATTTTGAAGCTATGATTTTAATTTATAACTTGAATTTGTGTAATTGAATAAACGTTGATAATTAGTGGTGGGTAATGACTTTAATTTTGCTCTTGAATTACTACTCCAACCTACGATCTGTAAATTCTGTTTCTACTTGAAGCACAACTCCTTTTTTCTTTTCTTTTTTTTTTCCCGGTTTTATCGGTAAAAAAACGAAACCGAACCAAATTATTTCGGTTATAACTGAACCGTACAGAATACATTTCTGTTCGGTATTCAGTTTTCAATCTTAAAAACCGATTAGTTCGTTCGGTTCGGTTATAATCGATTGAACAACCCTGAATCTACATCTCATATTATATCAATTACTTTTAACAACAACCTCCATTATCACTTCCATAAGGTCGAATCCTTTACCATATAATTATGCTATATCTCCTCCTTTATTTATTAATAGCACAGTTATATAATAGAGAATCCGAACTACACCTTCATTGCCTCCCCTTCTCCATTGCCTTACATAGCAACTCCACCAAATTACTATAATGCTAGAACACCTTATTAAAAAAAAAAAAGATTTGTGTTTTTCATGAATTATTCGACTAATCACTATAAAAATACATAATCAATTAGTCTAACAAATTTAAAGGTATCAAAAAAGGAAATTAATTTATAATTTTTAGTCAAAAATATTATAAAAGAATAATTATTTAATAAAGTATATCTACATTGAACATTGAAGAGGGTTGCCGGCTCTTATTTATTTATTCGTTTGGAAATATTAATGTTATAGAGATCAAATAAAATTACAACTCTTTATTCAAAGATATGTCATTTATTTTATTTAGCTTTCAATTTAAAGTCTAACTCTTTATTTTTAATTACTAAAAAATCATGAATAAATATTTTTTATTATCATTTGTACAGAGTTATTTTAGTCTTCATAAAAAAAAAAAAAGCATAAAACCATGATGAATTATTCATACTGTTATAATTGTGCTAGAGTTTCTATCTATTTTCGAAGGTTTAAGGCGCATTTTTCTTATTGTAATTTTGTTTTACTTCTTTTATTTAGGTTACTTTGGTTTTAATTATGTAATTCTTTTTAATCCCTCCTCCAATCAAAGGCGTCGGTGAGTTATGGGGAAAAACCATCTGAGACATTTAATCCGTTATTTAAAAGTGGATATGATTTTTTATTGCAAAATGGATTCATACTATAGTGTGTAAAATTATTTCTTTAATTATAGACTTGATTTGAGAACTTTACACCTGGTATATATCCAGGTATTGGAATATGAGATGAAAAATAATTTGTAATTGATGATGTGTGTGGTTTAAAGGGAAAAATCTCGCGTTTTTTCATTCCATAAGTTAGGGTTTAATCTCATATTTTGTCCCACTCTGTTTTAATTTTGGTACCATGTTGTACCGAAATTGAACAGAATAACTTATGTACAAAATGATATTTTCCCACCTCCAGAATGAGGGGTAAAAAAAGAAAAAAAGAACAGAGCAAAAAGTGATGGGGAAAAGAATGAAAAAGATTGTAAGAAACAAAATTGGTCCAGAATCAGCCATACATTCCAAATAGCATGAAACAAGATGTATTTTTCTTAATTAAACAGATCACAAAATAAACATTGCATTATTTGCTTCCGCCACAAACTTCCTTAATTAAACTAGAGCAGCAAATTGCAAGAACACTGAGGCATGATCATTACTAGCCAGACCGGTGACAGCCATTCCTGTAGTTGCAGGGCCGCGTGTCAATTTTGGCTTTCTCCCCGCTGCAACTGCCATAGACTTTGCCTTTGCAGTTATTACCTCGATTATTTACCGCCCGGTACGTTATCTTTTTCCCTCCATTCTGTGCCTGCAGAATCCTTCTGTTCGTTTCAGAATCCATGGGAAACTCCTCCTCCTCTGGCAAGCAGTCGCCGATTCTGGTGGAGTTGCACCTCGCCACTGCAGCGGCAGTGCCGAGACATGCGGCTTTTTGGCTGAGGAAAAAGAGCACAAGGGCTAGTGTTGCTGCAAACTGAACAACATTAATGGTGTTCATTTTCTGCATTTTTGCTTCACTCAATATCTCTAAGTGGGAAGTGTTGGTTCTCGCGTTCCTTTTACGAGTAATTTATAGGGGAAAAAGGTGTAGTTCCATTGGATTAGAAATGAATGGCTATTGTTTGGGGGCTGTATAACCATAATATAGTGGAGGTCTTGGTCGTGGTCTTGACGGCATTATTATTGTGTTGGGGTCTCTCTGTGACTGTGCTGCATGTGCTGGTGGGGTTCATTATTTGTCAACTTCCTACTTGAAATCCTGTATGATTGTGAAGCAACTTTTACACCGATAGACCAGTACTGAAATACTGTAATTGGCGTTTTAGTTTGTTGAATTGTGTATTTTTCCACGATGGTTTGTTGGATTGCAATCGACCGAACATTGCAAAAAAAATTCCTTTTTTGGAATATGTGAATAATAATTTTTTTTAGTTTATCTTGAAACTAAATTAGCCTTAAATTCATTTTTTTTTAAACATAATTCATTGGGCACATTCTATCGATGTCAATGGAAATAATTTTCTTTTTTTACACCATCTACAAAATTGGTTATTATTCTTCTTCCTTTTTGAGAAAAAAAAAAAGAATAGTTAAAATCCCTGAAAAGTTGATTTTTACTTGCAAAAAGCCCATGAAACTAGTTTTCTACGCAAAGAATTCGTCAATCGATTTTTCATACCCAAAATCTCAAATTAACTTTTTGACTAAACTATTCTGACATATTAGATTAATAATTTATGAGTTGAATATTTTAATTGGAAAATATTTTCATTAAGTTAAATCAATTTGTATCGGTGATAATTTAATCAATTAAATTTTCTGAGAAGAACTTTGTAAGATTTTGAGATATATAAATAATGAAAAAATATCTTTGTAAGAAATTTTAAGTTTATAAATTATAATTGATATAATTTTAATTTTCCAAATTTGTGAACTAAGCAAAACTAAAATCTGCATAAATTAATTTCGATAAAAGAAAATAATGTATAGGTAAATAAAATTGATTCATAATTAAATATAAAAATAATAATATAAGAATTTTAAGGATACTTTTGTTCAAAAACATAAGTAAGGATAACAATTGGACTTTTTAGAATGAAAAATTGGTTGAACGAATTTTTTGAATTGAACATTATTCTCATAAGTTTTTAGATACAAAACTTAATTTTAAGAACTATTTTTTTTCCTTTTATTTTATTTTAATTGTTGCTCAATCATCTCCACCAAAAGTCCCCCCTTTCAAGTCTCAACCACCGCCTAATTAAACACCCTCCCCCACCACTACCGCCACCAGTAACAGCCAAAATTCTGGCCCACCCTCCATCGCACTCAACTCGTTAGTGGCTAGCCAGCGGGGTCTTTTAATACATATAGTATTGAGGTGTTCACATTTTGATAAATTTAGATTGATATCAAGAATGAGTTTTTTTTTTTTTTAAAAAAAGATAGAATGATACTCATTTGGCATCTTTTCTTTATCAATTTATGAAATAAATTTGTATTTTCAAGTATTTTAATATTTTTTTAAAGAATATTTTCACTTTTTCAATTTTTACGCTTGAGTTTCGCGTTTCTTATACTTTAGCTTAAGTTTTGCTTTTGCTTTAATTTTTTAATACTTTCTATTTTATGTGAGATTTTTGATTGGTTGGATGAATGATCCGTTATACTTTCATATTTATATAATCAACTTACTAGGGACAACATCAAACAAATCATTCTAAATGTATTACACTCACAATGAAAGTGCATTTGATTTTTTTTTTTTTGACTTGCAATATATCAAATATATTTATTAAAATTACAATTACATTTCTTATACACTAACAAATAAAGTGTTTTTTTTTTGTTTTTTAATAATTGGAGCAACTAACAACTAATGCCATTTGCAAGATAGAAAAAAAATATCAAGGTAGTAATTGTAATTTCAATAAAGTTATTTTTTTCGTAATTGGAACAAACCTCTAGTAATTTTCGGCAATTGTTCCTTTTCTTTGTGATTGTAGAAGGTGCAATAAATTGTATATATCTTTCCACTAAAAGAGACAATATTGACAAATCAAGGAATTCATTACATACGTGGTATATGAATTAACATGGGTTTATAGATGAAAAGACAAATTGTATTTGTTGGCGATTAAATTTTGTCAAATCAAAAAATTGATAAGTATAAATTAAAATATTAAATATTACTTAAATTTTATAGTTTCTATTTTGCAATTCCCTAAATTTAATTTCAATATTAAATAGTTAATTTTAATTAATATTTTTCTATGAAGTGTCACGATCTAATTAAATCAAGTCTTGCAGCCCGAAAGTCCAAAATCAATCAAATAGTGACAAGTAGTGCTTTTTGGTCATGTGAACAAATCAAATCATGACACGCAAATAATATTTTTCTCTTTAAAAATAATTTATATTAAAGAGATAAATATTAAAAAAGTTGTTAGCAATTCGAAGACCCTATATAAACGCCTATAGATAGGGGTCATTTGGAGCTCTGATTATGGAGTTGTGAATCTGATTCTCGATTGAAGTCTGTGGTTCTTTATTTAATTTTGATAGTAGTTATTTGTTTTATTGTAGTAGTAATTTCTTTATTTTTTTACTATATACTTGTTGTACCTCTAATTTGAATGATGAAATAGTAATTTATTATGTAGTATATGAGTTATTGATTAAATAGAATTAAACGTATCATTTTCAATTAAAGAAAATGTGGGCATTATTTACGCAGGAAGAAATTATAACCCAGAAAAAGGGTAAAAATATGTTCGGGAATTGTTAGTGGTTCGAAATTTCATTTGAGTGACAATTTCGCACTCATATTATAGCTACTACATCTTTTAATTAGTTCATTGGAATTTTATGAAAAATTTAAGTATACCGATGGAGAAAATAAAAATAAAAAGAAAAAAAATATATTCTTCACCAAAGCCACCACAATTTTTCCTGTCCTTTCTTGAAAATATTGTCCAATGAATACAATTCTACATGAAACTATAGGAAGCGATGTTGAAGTCAATGTGGTCAATCTTCAAATAGTTGATCATCTTCTGGAGGTACACTTTGCACCTCGCAGCAGGCGATAATTAAACTTTTGTCAATTTCATGCACCAAAAACTCTTCAAAAATAAACAAAAGATAATATAAAAAAAACACCACACATGACTAACAAACTAACCCATAAACAGGCCCAATTATAAATATCATAGTTCAACCATAATGGGCTAATTGGGCTGTTCAATTATACTCTCAAAAAAATAATCCATTTTTTACATTGGGCTTATAACAATCAATCTTTTTCTCTGTGAATGGTGCTATTTTTTTAAGTTTTTTTTGGTAATTTAAGTTTAAAAAAATAATTTTAGATATAAAAAGAAATTAGTGTAATAATGATAAAAACTTACGCCAAGCGGCCAAAGTTCCTAATAAATGTTATGTATTTCTGAAATTTAGTAAACTAACAATAAATATATATAAAACAATTCATTAGCGAAATTGTATTTAAAAACCCTGCATAAACACCTATAAATAGGGGTCATTTGGAGCTAAAAAAAAACATCAACAAGTCTTCAAGAGCCGAGAAGTCAAGAAGACCCCAAAGTTCTCTCAAGTCAACCTCAAGAAGAATCGTGAAGACCCTGGTGAAATTCCCGGTGTTCTTCACAGAAGTCATCAAATCAAGGCGTTCAATCTACAATCAAGGTGTCAGTCCTACGTTTTGGTGTTTCTCCCAACTCAAATTCACGATGATTAAGGTGATATTCAAGACATTCTTCACGAGAATCATCCAAATAATGCGGTTGATCTGCCATCAAGGTGTCAAATCAGCAAATCGGCGTTTTTCTCCAAGCCAAATTCAAGTCAAATCCACGGTGATTAAGGTGGTGATTAAGGCGTTTCTCGCGAAAATCATCCAAATAAGGCATTTGATCTGAAGTCAATGTGTCAAACCAGCAAATTTGCGTTTTTTCTCCAAGTCAAATCCACAGTGTGCACGATGTCTTTCATGGTGTTGATCGAAATTTTCCGCATTTGATTCGAAATTAAGTCATGAAGCCTATGAATAACATCATTAGAAGATCAAGTCAAATTCAGGGAAAATAATTAGAGGATTAGTCTTTTCGAAGATTATATTTTCTACTAAATTATATTCCTTTTCTTCAAATTTGAAATATTTGTTATATGTTTTTCCTGTCTTGTAATTTGTATTTGAAAACTCAAAATTTTATGTGAACAAATTTCTGGCACGCCCGGTGGGACCAAACCTATCCCTCATCTCTTATCTCCTTATAAATTTTCATCAAATCAATCTTTCAACAAGTTCAACGGCCTCGACCCCAAGAAGAGTAACATCGCTTCAAGCAAAAATGACGCGCCGACATATCTGTTGAAGATGCCTTCGATCAATCCTCTACTGAGGCCAAGGTTGCTGAATCCGGTTCTTATGATGGTTTCAATCTTTCGAGCCTAACTGCCCCCAAATCACTTCGCTTTGATGAAGCTGCAACTATTGATGAGTAGCTTACCCAAATGGCCCAGGCGATAGCAGATCTTCAAAAGACTATAGAAGACATGGACTTTCTAATCGTTCAACTTATGGACAAGTTGGTGCATTCGAGCGTTGGAGAGTCAAGCCATAAGCATCTGCCTTGTCAAGTTCAAGTAGCAAATGATGGGCAAACACAGGAGGCATCTCAGAAGCACAAGCACATACCAAGGCCTGAGCAATCCACCACTTCCATCGCCACGTTATCTATACAACAAATGTAGGATATGATCACTAATGCTATAAAGGCTCAGTTAAGCCATAACCTTATCTTAACCGCTCCCCACTACATGTGAGTATTGATAAATATAATAGAAAATTTAGCACGCTTATGCAATAGAAAATCCGAACTGATCAAGCACATACTAACTTTCCATCCAGTTTTACAAGAATTTCCTCGACGGAGTTTGCCATTTGTTGTCGTTGCACTCTTTGGCTTTTGTCAATATATTACCAATCCCACTTGACATTAATTGCGACAGTTTAATATCCTTCCAATTCTCATTACTTGCCTGAGACATGCTCTTCATTGTATGATAATTTCAATTTATATACTTCCAGTTATTTAAGCGAAACACACAACAGTAGGCTTCTGAAACAATTAAAAAGATGAACTGTGGAAGACTTCTCTATTTATCGTTTGGAATTTTTTACTCTCACATTAATGAAGTAGTTTAACAAAACTAATTTAATTACTGTTGCAGATTTTGTTGGACGGCGAAAGAGAAAATCAACACATCAATGTATGGGTAGTCTTCTTCGAATTATAATTTCCTACAATTTAATATCTTTATTTTTAATTTTCTAAACTTGTATGTTCAAGTTAATACCATTTATTCATTCATGACTTTGATTGAATGAAGTGAGCATCGTTATGTATTTAGTCAAAATCTTTTTTCCTTCACAAACATTGGCTTCAATTAACTCAAATTTTCTATTAATTAAATAATATGTTAATATTATAATTCATTTTGTGTTAGTGAAGAGAAACATAACAAACCTTTCAAAGGCATAAAAAAAATTCATGATCTTTATAAGTCTAAGCTCATGGATACAATTTATGGACAAAATATTCTGGAAATATACTTCTATATTTGCATTATAGTGTACGCTTCAAATTTGTTCAAGCTAATTTTATCAATTTTATATTTTCTTTACAATTTTATTTGTGATATATCTGTGTGTGTGTGTGTCTATATATATATATATATATTATTACATATTATAAATATTATATATTATTATATTATATTATATATATATATATATATATATTATATATTATATATTTATATATATCATCCGTGTTTTATGTTTCTTCCTTTTTTTGTAATGACTAAAATAACCTTATACAATGTTTAAAAATAATTTTTATTAATGGTCTTTCGGTAATTTTAAAGGTAAGCCTTATATTTTTTTGAAATACCTAAATTATGAGTAAAGAAATAGACTTCTACTTGAACTCTTAATTTGAAAGACTTGACGGTTGTTGAAACCCTTTTCTACCTGTTACACACACACGCACACACTAGTAACACCGCATACTTTACGTGTGTGTAAAATATAAAAAATATATATTTCAATTTAGTACTTAAATTTTTTTAGCATGAAGATATAAATATATTATTAAATTTTTTTTATAAGAATAGTTTTTTAGGAATTATTTGAAATAATTTATTAAATTATAATAATTTAAAATAAAATAATTATATGAAATAAAATTACATGATACAGAATCTATACTATTATAAAAAAAGTTATTTTTGTCTCACAAATGACGATTTTTTTAATGTGATTTTACAGAATTTGCCCTTCAATTTTATGTGAAATAAATAGAGACATATCAAATTATAGCTAAAATTGAAAATTTTCATGAAATCAATGCAATTTGAATACCAAATTTTGATGGGTCAATTTTATCTTTTTAATTAGTAAACACATACAATGAAAAAAAAAAACAAATAGAAAGATCATTATTGGAATATTACATCCAATTTGAAAATACATGTTCTCAACCCACAAAACCACTTTCTCCATCATCTTAGTTTGTGAAAGTTGAGAACATGAGTTTTCAAATTGGATTGTGATATTACAATATTGTCCTCTTTATTTACTTTTTTGTTGCATGTGTTTACTAATTAAATGGATAAAATTGGCACATCAAAATTTGGTATCCGAATTCAATTGATTTCATAGGAATTTTCAATATTAGCCATAATTTTATATAGTTCTATTTATTTCGCACAGAGTTGAAGGGCAACTTTTGTAAAATTGTTAAAAAAAACTGTCATTTTAGACACAAAATTGGCTTTTTTTTAGATACAAAATAGTTTATATATATATATATATATATAAACTAAACGTTTTGTTATTATGCAGCCAACACTTCAAGCAAGGCAAAAATTGATTGTCATAAGAAAAATACCAATGGCGAATTTCAAAATTTATGTTAACATATTTAATTTCAATATGAATGATCTTGCTATGGTCTCAATGCCCTTGCGAGATAGTGATGAGTTTCCTACGCTCTAAGCCCGGCCCTAAACCGCTAGGAAGATTGGCATATGAGGTATGATTAGTATAGTTTGTTTACAGACAATAAAAAGATATTTTAAACATACCTAAGATTAACAGTGATGGAAAGAACTATTAGAAATACTTTAATATAGAAACGTAAATAGTTATCTTTAAGTAAATATATATGATAAATAATTGTATATGTTAATAGTAGTATACACACACATCTCTTGGTTTGCAAATATTGAAAGCAAGTATAAGTTACTATCAAACTTGATAATTATTTTTCTGAAAAAAAAATTAAGATGTATATTTGATCTTGTAAAAACTTTCAATTACAATATTTAAGCCTATGATAGATTAAGTTTAATAGCTTACTCATAAGAAAAGCTACTATCAAGAAAAAATTATAAAAAAAATCAAAATTACCTTAAAAAACTATTAGTGTGATATATCTAATAATAAAAATATAATAATAAAGTGACAAATTTTATTAGTTTTTATTCATCCATAATATTCTTTTAGAAAACTAAAATATTCTCAATGCATATATATTGATGAGGTCGTAATCCATCTCACATCGAGTGGAGACGAGGTGATTGGTGGCCTTAAAAGCGCCAAAACCTCTCCCACTTAGCGAGGGCCCTTTTGGGACAAAACCCCTCGTGGAATCCTCCTAAGCAGGAATAATGACCACGCAGACGGGACAATACCTCGCGGGTGAGGCCACCGGGTGGAGTCGGATATGGGTTCATCATATATTATACCACAATCAATTTTATTTTTATTTGGGAAAATTGCATATAACCCCCTTGTGGTTTCGAATTCCCGCTGAAAACCCCCTTGTGGTTTAAAAATATGGAAAAAACCCCCTGTGTTTTCAAAAAACATGCCCGTTCTCCCCTTCCCGTCCATAGATGACGGAGAGTGCCTTTCACGTGCACACAATGCGAAACTGAGTGTGTATTGGCGTTCTTTGACTTTTATATGGGTAGTTTATTGACTAAATTGCCCCTTGCCTCTTGTATATATCTTCCCAAAGGTTGCCATTTGCACTTTGCCTGTTTCTCTCAAAAAGAGGGTTTTCTTCCATCGCCATTTTCAGGTTAGCTTTCTCAATTTATTTTATCTTTTACTAATTAATTCTTGAGTGTTCTTTTTTGAAACATAAATTTATGTTTTTCACCCTTTTTGTTTGAAGGGAAAAAATTAGAAAAATGTCTACATCTTCAACTTCAAGGAAACAAGAGTTCCATGAACTTGACTTGAGGTACACCAATCCCAATTGCTACTGCCAAAAACATGCTGCAATTCGAGTTGTCGGGCCAACTAAAGAAACCGTGGGCAAATTGTTTACCTGCTGTAGAAACAACAAATGTAGATGGTTTCAATGGCTAGAGCTTGATACGATTTCAGTGTCAAATTCTCAAGGTAGCTCAACTAAAATTCCTGATCTTGAAGAGGTGGAATCAAAGAAAGAAGACGGGGAGGAGATAGTTTTTCTGAGACAAGAACTAATAAAAAAATTACAGAATGTAGAAAGCACTAAAGGGTTGATGAAAATTCTCATTGTACTTGTGCTTGTGTTGCTTGTGGTTGTAAGCTTGAAATAAATAATGTATTTTGTCCCCTTTTGTGGAAGATTGGATATTTTGCTATATAATTGTGCTGCATCTTTTCTTCCACTTATCAATACACGCCACATGTATTGTTGGACGATTAAAATAAGGAAAGAGAATTTTAATTTTTTTTTTCTATATCATAAATTTTTTCTTTCCATATCTTAACCGCTTATTAATACATGCACTGTATATTGATGAGTTGAGGAGAAGATGCAACACAATTACATAGTACAAGATCCGAAATGGTTTTGCATTCTTTGGGACTTTTACATTATATTAGTAAGGAACACGTGCTTTGCGCATGACCATTAATGTTTTTCTTATTTTTTTTAGAAAAATATTGACTACGGTATAATATAAATATAATAAGAATATTTTAGTTTTTTAAAGAAATATCATAAATAAGTAAAAACTAATGAAATTGGTTACGTTATTATATTATTATTAGATATATCACACCAATAATTTTTAAGGTTATTTTGATTTTTAATGAAGTTTTCTTGATAATAGCTTTTTTATGAATATAAATTACTAAGGCTAATCTATCAAAGGTTTAGAACATTGTTATTGAAAGTTTTTACAATATCAAATGTATATCCTTTTTTTTTAGAAAAAAATATATAAATATTTCATAGTAGCTTTTACTTGCTTTCAATATTTGCAACAAGAATGTGCATATATACTACTATTGATATGTACAATTATTTAACATTATTATTCGCTTAAAGATAACAATTTATCACCTTTTTTTGTTAAAGTATTTCTAATAGTTCTTACTCTTCATTATATTTGTAAAGCTTCTAGTTTGTAGTAAATTAAATATTATTGAATATATCACGTTCTATATTTAAAATATCTATGATTCCACTTCCTTATACTACTATTTTTCATCATAACACAACTACCACTACCGCTAATTTTAAATTACAAAATCAAAATTTAAATTAATCACATCATTCCACCATATTTACCACTATTATCAAAGTTTATGTTCTTTTTCATATCTTTCATTATTTTCATTTACCTCTACACCATTACCTTCATCCTATTCTTCACCGCTTGTCCTCTTCTCCACCATTGACATTAAATCCACTTCTCATATTATAGCCATTACTTTTAACAATAACCTCCACTACCACGTCCAGCTCTACTTTCATTGCCTACTCCTCTCCATTACCTCATGTAGCAACTCCTAAATCAAGTCACTACCATGCTAGACGGGAAAGAAAGCATATTATTAATTGCAAATTGTTGCATCATTCAATAAGTTCTTCCTACAAAATTGTATGATAAACTTAGTATGAGAAATAATTTGAAGAAATTTATTATGAACACATATTGCTTATTTATTAGCTTTGATTTTATTTACTTAATTTTACGTATTCAAGTTCCCATTAACTTTTCAAGTTGTGGATCCGGACATAGTGCGAAGGCGCTAACTTAGAGCAAGCGCCATTGAATTAGCTTGAATTGAGGGGGTAAATGTCACGTCTATTAGTTCAGGAGTTGAACGAGATTTGGCTAATTGTTCAAGGGAGTAACATGTATTTAACCCTATTTTAAATAGTTCACTGAGGTAAAGCGAGCTTTTCATTTAATTAGGGCCTTGTGCAGATTATATGTTTGATAGGAGGTGAATTGCAATTAACCCCATGATTGTGTGCCATAATACTTCTATTGGTCGAGAATTGGCTATATATATTCCAAATAGCAAAGATTAATAATACCATGAAAGAAAATCTTGTTAATTAAACAGACATGCATGATAAACATTGCATTATTTGCTTCTACCAAAAACTTTCTTAGTTACACTGGAGCAGCAAATTGCAAGAACACTTAGGCATGATCATTTAACTAAATAATTGTTGGGAACGACAAAAAAAAAAAAAAACAAGGGTGTAGTTCCATTGGATTATAAATGAATGGCTATACTACCTGATGTGATGGAGGTCTTGGTCTCGGTCTTCATGGCATTATTATTGTGTTGGGGTTAATTACTTCATTCATTTAATCAACTTGGTACTTGAAATTCATATATTGACTGTTTGACACAACTGCACTGAAATGATGAAATTCGCGTTTTCATTTATTTTTTTTTGTATTTTTCACGATGATTAATTTGTGGGATTGAAATCGAGACCGAATATTGCAATATTGTATCATAAGTTGTTATTAGTTGAAACTCGATTTTTTTTTTTCGGATGTATGAATAAAAAAAAAAATTTAGTTTACTTTGAAACTAAATTAGTCGTAAATTCTTTATTTCTTTTAATGCACGATCTACAAAATTGGTTCTTCTTCTTCTTCCCTTTTTTTTTTTTTTGAAGAAAAGAAAAAGGAATAGTTAAAATCCCTCAAAGTTGATTTTTACATTCAAAAAGCCCACGAAACTAATTTTCGATCAGATTTTCATGCCCAAAAACTCAAATTGTATCGGTGATAATTTAATCAATTAAATTTCTGAGAAGTATTTTTTAAGATTTTCAGATATATAAATTACGGAAAATAGCTCTGTAAAAAATTTTAAGTTATATAAATTATAATTGATATAATTTTAACTTTCGAAAATTTGATGAACTAGATATAACTAAAATCTTCATAAATTAATTTTTATAAAGAAGATAATGTATAGGTATAATCAAAATTGATTCATAATTAAATACATGAATATATAAAAATTTTAAGAATAATTTTGTTCAAAAACAGAAGTAATGGTAATAACTGGACTTTTTAGAATGAAAATATGGTTGAGTGAATTTTTCTTTTCTTTTTTTTTTTTGAAAGGAAAGGATATTATAAAATCATCAAGAAGGGCTGGCTTCAGTCAGAATTACATCGGCTACATATTCCAGGAGAACCGATGGCTTCACCAAATTAAACGATAAATTGCGAGCTAAACTATGGGCAACGACATTCCCATCTCTACGAATGAAAGAGAAAACAACTTGAGAAAAGAAATTGCATCTCCCGTGGATATCATGTACCAAGACCCCGAAAGAAGATAAACCTGGCTCCCTACTCTTGAGTTTCTGGATGAACACTTCAGAATCACCCTCAATAATCAGCTTAGTAAACCCAAGTCCCACTGCCAAATTGATGGCTTCTGAAGCAGCTAAAACCTCAGCGTGGAGAGCATCCCCTGGAATGTCCAACCGTCTCGAGATCCAGGCAAGGCAGCTCCCGTTGTGATCGCGCGCCACAACTCCCAGGCCAATCGAATGATCATGAGTGAAGACAGCCCCATCGAAGTTGAGCTTGAGAACTCCAGCAGGTGGCTTACTCCAGTGGGTATCCCCAGGACTAGCCAGGCTCAACCCATGAGCATTCGGAACAGAAACAGCAGACACAAAGGCGAACAGAAGTGCTCGAGCCAACTGGACTACATGAAGTGGATCCCGTTCCTGCCCCTCCATCAATCACTTACATCTATGAAACCAAATAGACCAAACCAAATAAAGAAAGAGGTGAAACTCATCCTTTGAAAGCTTGGAATACAAAAGACGCACCCAATCTTCCGAAGTGGAGTTCCAAGAACCAACTACCGACCATGGAATATTTGAGAGTGCCCAAACTTGTCGAGTAAAAGGGCATTCAAGAAAAACGTGAAGAGAAATTTCTGAATCACTGGAGCACAAATGACATCCATCATATATGCGAATGCCTCTATAGCGAAGATTAACGACTGTCGGAAGAGCCTCACGCCAAAGGCGCCAAGTCAGAATCTTGACCTTGTTCGCTACTTTAGCTCCCCAAATAAAATGCCAAGAGGCTGCCATCCCAAGCGATCCCTCCCCGCCGTGTCTATCAAGCGTCATAGCAAGATGATATGCACTTTTAACCGAGAAGAGCCCATTACGATTAAAATGCCAAACGAGGATATCGTTGTTAGTTGTGTCGCCTACTGGAATTGAACGAATACAAGCCACATCCAAAGGTAACAGCAGGTCATTCAAAATATTTGCATTCCATCCACCACCATCCGGCAACAGCAGGTCCGAAACCATTAAATATGTGGGATGATCGCAACTGAGAGAAATCACATGGTAATTGAAGGGTCTCGGAATCCATAGATTGTTCCGCACATTAATACTTAGACCCGAGCCCACTCTCCACCTGCTCCCTGCCATGATAAGCCTCTTCAAACCCAAAATACCTCGCTATGTAACACTCGAATTGCTGCCAAGTTTCAAGTCAAAGGCCTCGCTGAATTGCTATACTTGGCTCGCATTACTTGACTGACTAAGGAGTTCTGATTCGTGATAATTCGCCATAGTTGCTTAGCTTGTAGGGCCTCGTTAAAATTCCACAGTGCTCGAAAGCCCAATCCGCCAATGTCCTTGCGATAGCACAACTTATGCCAAGCTAGCCAATGAATTTTACGAACCCCTTTATTGTGCCACCAAAAGTCCGCACACCAACTTTCAATTTGAGATGTTAATGAATCCGGAAGTTTAAAACACGACATCGCATAGGAAGGAATGGTTTGCAAAACTGCTTTAATCAAAACCTTCTTACCAGCCTGGGATAAAGTGCTTTCATTCCAATCTTGGATGCGACGCCAGATATGATCACGAATAGAGGCAAATACCTCATTCTTATTTCGACCCACGGCCGAAGGTAATCCAAATACTTTTCATGAGCGTTCACAATCCGGAATTGTCCCAAACCTGCAATCTCAGTCCTCATATCAATTGGTACGTTAGGAATAAACATGATAGAAACTTAGATGAGTTAATAACTCGGCCCAAGATCGCACCATAATTACGCAAAATGGTTAAAAAGCGAGTCATAACAATAGTTGTCGCTTGACTGAAAATCAGCGTGTCATCTGCAAAAAAGAGGTGAGAAATACGAGGGACGCCCCGGCAAACTGAAAGACTGGTCAAAACTCTATTCACCTCTTCCACTTGTAGAATCCTGCTGAAAACTTCTGCACAGAAGAGAAAGAGAAATAGGGATAGAGGATCACCTTGATGGAGACCAAATTAAGTTCCATTAAGCATAAAAGAGTAGGTAACAGACGATACACATGTCATAATAAGCTCGACAAAATTGTTCTCAAAACCAAGACGTAACAAGGTATATTTTAAGTTTAATTGCCATGAAACCCTTCTTGCCCCTTTTCTTATTTTTCAGAAAATGGTTGACCCGGAACAAAAGCCGATTGGGAGGGTGAAATAAGACGTTCCATAAAAGGTTTCAACCTATTAGCAATAGTTTTAGAAAAAAATTTATAGACAACATTGCACAGAGCAATCGGATGAAGCTGAGACATAGACTTGGGATTAGAACACTTGGGAATCAAAACAATGTGAGTGAATTTTTAGATACAAAACTTAATTTTAAGAACTTTTTCTTTTGTTATTTTTGATTTCTTTTTGGTTTTCCTTTATTTATTCATTTATTTATTTATTGTTGCTTCATGCTTTCATCATCTCAACCAAAAAATCCCGCTTCTCTCAACCACTGCCTAAACACCGTCACCCACCACTACCGCCACCAGTAACAACCAAAAATGTGGCCCACCCACCATCACACTCAACTCCTCAACAACGCAGGAGACAAACTAGTAGCGAAACAGCTGCTCTCCGCCGCCACCCCCGAAAAGCTAGTCGAGAATCGAATGGGCTATATCTTATATCTTCAAAATCAGACCACATTTTGAAAAACTGGTTTGAGTATCAACCGAATTGCGTCTTACATGTAAAATCAAATGGGTTGTGCTCATCAAAACTGGTTGCCAAAAAAATCAAGCAAGAAAATCTATACAAATATGGAGGCGACACCCACCATATGGTGTATTTCTCTTCAAGAACCTATAGTGTTCGATTCTTGAAATTGACAAGAAAAAAGAAAATTAGCCGCAGAAATAAGAAATAGAAACGACCAGACATCAAAGAACCTGACGTTGCCGATCGCCCCCATTTTGTGCTGAGGCATCAAGAAAGAACGGTGTCTACAATCCAGGCCTTCCATTTATTAGTTGAGATAAATTACTTCGAAATTTGCCAAGACAATTAGCAGGTACTGCTTATTTTGATGTTAAATTCGAGCATCACTCACTTACTTCTCTTTGGTCCTGTATTGATGTACCAATAACAAAGTAAAATGCAGAAACTATCATGTTTAATCTGCTGGTACACAACCTAATTGGATATATATCAATTCAGACAGCATTACATAAGACCAATAAAACATGTTTGATTTAGAATTGTATACACTCGTGGTCACCTCGTTGGAAGTTGAGTACCCTTATTAGCTTCTGTGGCTTCTTGCAGCTTTAATGCATGCTCAAGTCTTGTCACTATATCAACCATTGATGGTTGATCAATTCCATGATCAAGCAAACACCTACCAGCAGTCTCTATAAACATTTTAAGGCTATCTGGTGAAGTGCTCCCAACCAGAAAAGGGTCAACACAACCAAAAAGATTACTTCGCATGGACAACTTGATCAACTGGGCTAGGCTTACCTGATCCTCATCCAACCAGCGATTTTATTCCTTACCAGCAAAAGCTACCTCAAACAAAACCACACCAAATGAGTAAACATATGACTTTTCAGTCAATTGTTCGCCCCGTATGATGTCCAAATCCAAATACCCCCAATTACCATTGATTGTCGGGCCACAATTGCTTCCTTTTCTCTAGACAAACCCAACTCCGAAACCTTGGGCGTCCAGTTCTCTTTTATCCAAATGTTCATTGATTTCAAGTCACGGTGAAGCATTGTCTGCTTGACTGTGGAATGAATGTAGCTTAGCCCTTTTGCCACACCAACGCAGATTTGCCGTCTTTGTTTCCATGGAAGGGAATTCTTGATCATAGGGTCGTGGAGATGATCGTGGAGGGTCCTGTTTGCCATGTAATAATCATATACAAGAATTATATTTGTTTTCGCCTCGCAGTACCCTATTGGAGAGGCCACATGATGATCTTGATAACTGGGAGAAGATTTCAAATTCTGGATTTTGTAGCTCTTGACTATCTAATTGCTACAACTTTATGACCACTGCAATCTGTATACCCTTTGTATACATTGTCAGATTGTTTGATCCTCCAAATCCAATGATAAGACTGTTGTGGAAGTTGTTTGTAGCTTTCTGCATCTCCTGGATGGAGAATTGTTCAATTACTACTTGTAGTGGTAATAGTGAAGCTTTCGACCTTGATGATGTTCTTGGTAAAATCCAAATTGTTCCCACCACCATCTCTGCATTAGATTAGTAATGGAACCATCGTCTTTAGTCTTTATTTTTGCATCCTCTGTTCACTACTTCAATTTCTTGTACTCGAATTGCGATTACCCTCATTGGTAATCGCATCAGATTCTCCTATTGGAGGAGTTATACCTAAGTCATCTACATAAATAACGCCATTGCTTTGATCACTGCGGATTGTTGCAGCATTTTCCTCCTCTTCCAGTGCGTATTAGGTCTGTTGTAATGTGAATGCTAACTCAAAAGCCTTCTTTGCGGTTGAGTCTGTAAGCATCTCCAGTAATTTGCCATAAGGCCCGTAACTGAAGGCCCATCACTATTGAGTTGGATGTAGGCTTGCCATTGGGTGGGTATTTACTTACCCATACCCAACGTGAATTCTTTTACCGAAAGCCACACTCATTTATTTTTAGGATGAATTACATCTATCTCCTTCGAGGTTTGAAAAAATTATAATTTAACTCATATTATTTTATAAATTATAATAAATTCCCTGAGATATGTAATAATTACAAATGATGGACGAAAAATTTATAAAGTCCGTTTTGCCCTTTATTTTTTGCTAATATTATCTCCCATGAGGTTTGGCAAAATTACAGTTTAATCCATACTTTCGTGTATATTACAATAAACCTCATATGGTATGTAGTAATTACAGTAATGGACAAAAAATGTGTAAAACCCACCAACGTGTTTCCCATGTCGAAAAATTTAAAACATGTCTCAAGTTCACCGAAAAATTTGTTGGAAAACGGAAACCCGCCGCCACCGCCGCAGTTGCTCCTCCACTGTCCGGCGAAACCCAAGCTACCACAACCAACGTGTTCCTCTTGTCACGATGATCGATTTTGATGTATAACTTGCGCGATTTGGAAAAGAAATGAGCGAGTTATAATGAATTGAAAGTATATGATTTCTCAACTTGGATTTGTATATATATTACATAAGCACGTATCTAGATCTCTCTCTTCTCCCACCTACCCGTCATTTTCAGCTCTTAAAATGGAGCAATTTTTTCAATATCATTACTTTTAGCCCTACAAAGTTGTACATAACATACAACCCCAAATATTTTATATACATTATAAAAAAACATCTAAAGGGTACTATCTGAACTTTACATAAAAAATTTAATGGAACCCTAATGGAACTAAACGACTGGGATAAATTGTTAGACAGAATATACCTCAGGAGGTTTATTGTAATTTACAAAATAATATGGATTAAATTATAATTTTATCAAACTTCAAGGAAGGTAAATGTAATTCATCCTTTATTTTATCTATGCTTATACCCAGGTTCAGACCCGCTAAAAAGATTGTATGTCTAAACCCAATCAATATCCAATACATATAACCCAATTTATACTCAATACTTTTATCCATTAAAATATATAAAAAAAAATAATTACTGTTGACTCTCTCAATCTCTCGTCTTTCTGTTTCCCTCATATCTCTCTCTCCCCCCCCCCTCCTCTTTCTCTCTCTCATATCTCTTGACCATCTATCCCTTTGTTTCCTCTCTCTCTCTCCCTCTCGTCTCTCTTTTTTGTTTCTCTCTCTCTCATCTCTCATGACACTCTCCCCCTTATTTTCTCTCTCTCTCTCTCTCTCTCTCTCTCTCATATCTCATGACTCTCTCCCCCTATTCTCTTTCTCTTTCTCATCTCTCATGACTCTCTCCCCCCTATTCTCTCTCTCTCTCTCTCTCTCTCTCTCTCTCTCTCTCTCATATCTCAGGACTCTCTGCCCCCTATCCTCTCTCTCTCTCTCTCTCTCTCTCGTGTCTCTCTCTCTTTCCTCTTTCTCTCTCTCATCTCTCATGACTCTCTCTCCCCTTATTCTCTCTCTCTCTCCCCTCTCTCTCCCCTCTCTCTCTTTTCTCCTCTCTCAGATGTATGAAAATAAAAATATATATTTAATTGTAATATTTTCAGAAGAAATTACAAAATTTCTTCAATATGTTATACATTTTAATAATTTTGGATATATTTATAAGGGCCATGATCTCCTTATGTTAAATTTATCTAATTTTTCAAGATATGTTAAAAGGAAAAAACCATAAATGTGAAAAAAAACTTCAAAATAAAATAAATCAAATCTTTAATGGAAACTAAGAATCTAAGATAGATAAATAGTTTGTGATTATTATTTTCAAAAAATAGAAAATAAAAAGAATCATTTCATAACACAAAATATTATTATAGGCATGAATGATCATATTATGAAATGTATTTTTTCTTATTATTTTTTTGGTAAAATATATATTCTTTTATTTTCATAACAATAATGAGATTAATAATGAATTATTAGTTTATAACCTTCATTTTAATATAATCATAAAAATAAAATAGATCATCTTTAGAAAAAAAATAAACAAGATCAAATATTTAGAGGAGCAGCTTTAGTGGAGGCTTTAATCAAAAAAAGCTTTCGTGGAGGCTTAAAATCATGTGGAACACAGTTGTTAGTTGTGACATTTGATAAAGAAAGAAAAGAGAGAAAAAAAAAAAAGGTCAAAAAATTGAATTATTTTTTTTTCTTGCATTTTTTACCCAAATTTAGTGTCCCACTGGGCCTTGAACGGGTCGGGATCTAACATATTTTATTGGGTTATTATTGGACTAGGGCCTGGTTGGATATAAATATCCACCCATTGGTAGGCCTAATTGGAAACTTTGCCATTGATTTGCAACGGGAAGATGATCCGAACCCGTTTTCTCCAATCCGAACACAGCGTAATTGCCGAACGAACCACAAGAAATGGCGATACTGTCTGGTGTGGAATAAGTAGCATTAAGTTTGTTGAAGAGAACGATCAGCATATGCAAGAAGCAGTAGAGAGTTTTTAGAATATTTGATAATTTAGAAATATATATTTTCGTGTGTTGACAAAATTAGGTTGGAGGATCCTATAACAATTAACTTTGGTCGCTCATCCATTTTGATCTGTCAACTTTTGTTATTTTTATCTAATTTCTCTTTCTTTTTTTTTTTTACATGTTCTTTTTACTCCTCTCTCTTATCTCGCACACTCTGATATCTCTTTTCTTGTTATTTTCTTTGTATTTGTATTCTAAAATTTATTTTATTTTAAATTACTTTATTTTCACTTGTTATTACTTTAATAAATATCGTAGAAATATTAAATTGATAATATGGATACCAAAAAATTTAAGCATGCTATTAAATTATATATATATATATATATATATTATGTACATACATCAAGCGTGCCAAGACTGCTAGTAGTATATAAAGTGTGAGGGCTTTATTTGGTCTGTTTAAGTAATTTTGCCAAAATAACGGTCTTAAACTCAATTAAATAATATAAAAAGTGTTAATAAGGTAATTTAATTAATCATCTTCTTTAGGTACCCATGCATGACTAATGAGATGGTTTCATCGCATCGACAAAATTGAATCTTTATGCCCATAATTAAATAACCACCAATGAGGGGTGAAGTGGATTTCTTTTAAAATAATTAAAAAGACGAACTGTGGAAGACTTCTCTATTTATCTTTTAGAGTTTTTTACTCTCACATTGATAAAGTAGTTTAACAAAACTAGTTTACTTACTGTTGCAGATTTTGTTGCACGGCCAAAGAGAATCAATTTATGATTTTGATTGAATGAAGTGAGGGTCGTCATGTATCCAGTCAAAATCATTTTACTTCCCAAACATTGGCTCCAATTAACTCAGAGTTTCTATTAATTAAATCATATGTTAATATTGTAATTAATTTTGTATGAGTGTAGGGAAACATAAACCTTTCAAAAGCATAAATAAACTCACGATTATTATAAGTCTAAGCCCATGGATACAATTTATGGACAAAATATTCGGCAAATGTACTTCTATATTTGTACGTTTCAAATTTGTTCATGCTAATTTTATCAATTTTATATTTTCTTTACAATTTTATTTGTGATATATATGTAATAAGTGAATACATAAGTCGAATATGTTTTACTTCTATTTTTTACACATTCATTGACTTTGAACCGATCGCTAGTTTACAAATTACAACATTATGCTTGCTCAGTCCACCAACCTTTGGATTGTAGCTATGTTGAAAACGACAAAAGACAGAACACGTCATACTAATTTCTTTCACGAGGCATTATTTGAAAAACTAGTCTGCTGCCGACTACTCTTTGGGTTCTTTGGACTTGATTTCATTTGTTCGTTTCATTTAATTTATTTATTATTGCCTGTTAATGTTGTTGATCCAATTTTGAAGGATTATAAAATGTTAACTGAGACATGTAGGTAACTGGTAGCATTTGGAAGAAGAAATGGATTTGGAAGGTTCCTCCACCAAATTTGCACCAATGTTTTCATTTGGCATTTTGATTTCCTGGAACAGGATGTAAACTTTGGGAGACTTCGTTATATGGTAGTGTCATCTTAAAAATATATGGTAGTGTCATCTTAAAAATCTAATCAAAAGCTCCATTTTCTTTCTCCATTTGTAGGGTTCATATCATAAATTCAAAGGCATGTAACATAATGGAGCAGTTGATTCTACAATAAACGAAAGCTCAAAAATTATTTGGAGTTTTGTATATTGTCTACAAAGTTTGTGTGGCACATGCCCGCCACAAGAATCACTCTACAAGAACCTCAATCTCCGAGTTACCCAGAGAAAAGAGAAGGTAAAAGTACGAAAAACAACACACACTAGAAAAGATGGTAATCCAGAAAATAATCTCAAGGCCCTCATGGGTTCGTGAGTTCACAGAAAGTATCCCCAGACTTCAATTTTTCACTGTCTTTAGTGGATACACAGCTGCTCTTTGTCCGAGACAGTTTGACAACTTTGACTAGTCCCTGAAAACATTTCCTCCTCATCCGTCGGGGTACTTAGTTCTACATTCCCAAGCAATGCCCATGATGGGCTCATCTCAACCAATTCGCCACCTTTATCTTCTGCCGTTTCTTGCAGCTGCATTGCGAACTCCAGGCTCCAAACCACGTCACTCATAGAGAGCCGCTCTGTTCCTTTGTCACTCAAACACGTAATCGCTGTCTCGACAAAGTAGCTCAAACATTCGGGTGCAATTTGGCCATCCAAATTAGAATCAATAATTTGCTCAAGGGTCCCTTCCCTGTAACATAACTTAGCCCACTCTGCTAAACTCGCTTGTTCAAATGGTAGGTTGTGAATTACGGCTGGCCTGGCACACAACACTTCGAACAATACAACACCAAATGAATACACATCAGACTTATCTGTCAGTTGCTGTCGCCGGAAGTACTCGGGGTCCACGTAGCCGAAACTCCCCTTCACCACCGTGCTGACGTGTGTGTGGGCCCCGCCAGATGGCCTCACTTTCGACAGGCCGAAATCGGACATCTTGGCCACCCATTTCTCGTCCAAGAGGATGTTGGTGGATTTTACGTCGCGGTGAATGATGGAGTGCTTGGAGCCGGTGTGAAGATAGTCCAGTCCCTTAGCGGCGCCTATGCAGATTTGGAGGCGTTGCTTCCATGTTAGCGGGGAACTGTTGGAATTATAGAGATGGTCGCGCAATGTGCCGTGCGACATGTAGTCGTAGACTAATATCATCTCTTCGTTGTCGTTGCAGTAGCCGATTAAGGATACGAGATGAAGGTGTCTTAGCTTGGACAGCATCTCGATCTCAGTGAGAAACTCGCGGGCGCCTTGGTTGGAGGACGGGGTTAGTCGTTTGATGGCTACGGTGGTGGTGCCATTATTGATGAACCCTTTGTACACGTTGCCGAACCCTCCCCTGCCAATCACGACATTGTCGTTGAAATTGCCCGTCGCGGCTTTGATCTCGTCCAGCAAGAAATGTCTGCATAAGTTAGACGGCAGTGATATGCCGGATCCTCTGGTCCTTGTCGTGGTCCTTGAAGCAATGGAAACCTGGCCCCACAATGACTTGCCGGCGATCATGGTAATAGAGTCCCTCACTCTCTGCTGCCGCCGGAGAACCAAGAAACTGATCACGGCTGCAGCTGCCGCAAGAACGCCGATGACACTCCCGATAATGGCGTAAATTAGGGAAGTTCCCCTGTTTTTCTTTTTCCCTGGCGGCTTGGACGCAACTGCCGGCGGCCAAAAGTTGGGGCCAGGTTCAGGGTTCGCCGCCGCGAGACTCCGGTTCGAGTCGCTGAGTTTGAAGATTTCTAGACCATTTAAGAGAGCACTGCTATATAATGGACGTCCCTCCATGTTGGGGAACAAAGAAAGCCTCAGTTCTTTCTTTCCACGGCGGACATGGTCGTCAGGGACCCATGCTATGTAGTCTTTGAAAATGGGAATCTGCTGGCCGCCGGTCCAAGTGATGACGTCGGCTTGAATCGCGGCCGTCTGATTATTAATAGAAATGGTGAAAACCCTATAGTTCTGCCTCGTTATATCCAGTACAAACTCGCAGAAATGGAGTTTGAGCAGATAGTAGAACCCAGAATCAACGGAAAATGTCCAGTCCAGACTTATGCTTGTATTCGCCATAACTCTAGCTGTTGAATACACTATTTCCGGAGCACTGTACGGCGGCGTTTGATTGGTGTATTTGATCTGAAGGTCCCCCCGATAAGGCGTGTAACCATAATCCCCGGCAAATATGTAATCATCATCTGGATACCAAGCCCGGAACATGCCGCGGGTAGGCCCGCTATCTTTTTGAATGTCAACGTAACCGCCTCCGACGTTTAGCCTGTAGAGATTCTCCAAAGCGAAGTCGTTCTTGAGATCAAACAACTGTTGGTCTGTAGATTGGATGAAACCTTCCGGGAAGTAGAGAGTATCTGGCATTGAAACAATTTCAATCCCATTTACGAAAGCAAAAGAGTTTGTATTGGGGGAGAAGGTTAAATTCAGACTCTGGTTTTCTTGAACATTGACGATGAACTCTTTCATAAAAAAAGGGTCTGATGCGGAAGAAGGGTTTGATGGCGGGATGTTCAGAAAAGCACTGAAGTTGCTTAACAAAGTGTATCCACTGGCTATGACCGAGAAAAAAGATTGAGAAGCGTTGTAGTCGGAGTACATGGTGGTGGGGTAGAAATAAAGGCGAAGGAACTTGGGGCCTGTCAGCACGGGGAAAGTATAGGTGAATGGGGAGTGGAAAACACGCGCCGTCTCATACGGCACCCAAAAAACGGAGTTGGACGCTTTGGACGCTGAAGATAAGCTGGCGGCGTTTGGTGGCGCGTATCTCGAACGGGCGTCGTCACCGTCCCAGCTCCGCCCGCTGATGTCCTTTGAGTTTGACGATGCGCCACAGTTGAGGAGGATGAAGTCGGTGGCGGTGTAAGCAGGGGCGGAGGTGGCGGCACTGGTGGTGGTTGCGATTTTCGGGAAGTTATTTAGGAGAAGAAACAGGCAAAGAGCGTAGGGGAACATGGTTTTTAGCGGAGAGGAGAAAAAATTAAAGTTTTGGCTCGCTTAGACTGAATAATTGCTTTTGGCCTTGGGGACATGAAACTGGATATATAGATGAAATGCTAACAAGTGAAAAGACTTGGTGGACTTGGAAGTCTTTGACAAGTCAATGGAGTTATTTCTCAATAATTTTACTCCATGGAAAGTTTTCTGGTCAACCAAGCTCTATCCCTCAATAAGGGCAACTAGACATTTCATCTCACCAGTGGCTGGCTTGGCTTCCTGTTCAATACAATGACGTGCTAATGGATATTAAGAAGATGATGACAAGAATAACAGTGCGTTTCACAGGAGAAAGGAATGGAGAGGGAAAAATATAACAATAAGAGGAAAAAAAAAAGAAAAGAAAGAAAATTTGTGGATTCTAACTTTCCATAAATTTGTTTGGATAAAAGAAAAATGAACAAAAACAAAATAAAAATAAGAATTATTATTAATACTCCAAAATTATTATGAACACTCAATCTTTATGTTTTATTTAAAAAATTGACTAAAATGCCATGTCATCTTTAAAAAAGTATTTTTATTAATTTCAATGATGTATATAACATTGTCGTTATTATTAATCATTTTCAGCTTTAATTTATAAAAAACACATGAGATCAAAATCTTAATGTGAACTTTTTAATTTTTTTTTTTTATCCTTTTTCGTGCTACTTGCTTACTACAATCATACAATATAAATATTACTAGCAAGACTTTTCAAGTCATGTATAGAACTTCTAAGATATGTATGAAATTATGAAATAAAAGTAAACAAATTAAATATATAAAAATTTCGGTAATAAAGAAAGCAAAAAAATAATCCCACTAATAAAATCAAATGGATATTCCAAATCACCATTCTTAGTTACGATAAGCTCATTTAATCACAACCACGCAAACTAACAACACAAAAATATATTTTCCACAAACTCTCCTAGTTTTTGTTGCGATTCATAAAAATTAGTTTTGCACAAGGCAAAAAAAAAAAAATAGTTTTTTTGAGCAGGAAGGTGAAGAGTAGACTGTGAAGGCTTTGTTGTTTAATAAATCAAGTGAAATTAATATTTAAAAATTAAAAGGGTATATTGATCAATAAATAAAAATTATAAATTGAGTGGGAATGTCAATAATAATTTTGAAATGCCAATAACAATTCTCAATGAAAATACAGTTGTATTTTTTTTTTCTTATCCAGTTTTGGATGAAAAAAAATTGGATGGCCCATACAATTTTTTTCTCTTCCTTCGACTCTTCCACCCACATTCAAACAAAGGAAAATGTTTTCTTTCCTCCTATTTTCTTCTCTTGCATTCTCCTTCCTCCTATTTTCCATCCAACCAAACAAAGCCCAAGAGGAATGTGCCGAGGAATTTAATTTTCAGAGACCAACATTTTTTCCAATAATGTTTGTACATGCAAAATGATAGAAATGCCCTCATTCATATCACATGCTGGCAACGTGAATTAATTCTGACAACTTTTTTAGCCGAAAATAGCTTTTAGGTGGTAAATTCCAAAAATCATGAAGTATAGGTGGTAACCAACAACAAAAAAAAAAAAAAAACTAAAAAAATATAGGTGGTAAAGTCTAAATAAATAATGTCATATTTCGAATAGTAAAAAAATATTTACCACCTTTTTTTTATTCTTCCGCCTTGTGTTTTAGTGAATGGCTGGACTCATTGTTTCATCTGGATAGAATCCAGCTTATTTATGTCCTTCACAATTATTGAATAACTTAGTTGTCGGGTGAAATAAAAAGGAAAAAAAAACCTCCTATACTAAATAAAAAGCACACTACAAACAAATAATATTAATGGTAAAATATTAAAGTGAATATGAAAGTTGGTACCATTGTATATATGTAGGCACAATTACACCCATCTCTCACCTAAGTTTAGATGAAATTACATATAATCTCCTCTTATTTCAAAAATTATAAATACACCCCAATGGTATCTATAAGTTTAATAAAATTGATCCTTTATCAAGACGAGACGTGATTTCAAGTTGTATTTCTTGTATTGTTGATGATGTTTTGAGATGAAAGTTATATGGTCTTGACAAGTTCAAGATATAGAAGCTATACATGAAGTCGATTCAAAATTTTAAAAAAAATGGTGGCGTTGTCGAATTATATTATAATGTTCAATAGTGGTTGTTGTGGTATACAATGAAATTACTTTGCAAAAATAGGTAAAATCACAAAGTTGATTGAGGGGTTTTTTTCAGGCTTGACGGATCGTATCTTTTGGTAGTTGAGGTGACTAATATGATGGGGAAAAATTATTGGTAATTTGAAAAATTATTGCTAAGTTGGAGTTTTTTGTTAAACGAAGACAAATGCATGTCAAGGAGTATTGATAATTTTTGAAGCAAAAGGGAGCTAACTGTAATTTCACCAAGACTCAAGAGATGTGAGTGCAATTATTCCTTGTATGTACTAAGTCATAATATCTTTTATTTTGTCACCAATTAAATATATTTGGTGACAATAATATTTATTTTGTCACTAACAGTGCGTTTGGAAGAGGAAAGAAAATAGGGAGGAAAGAAAATTGGTGGATTTTAATTTTCCACAGGTATGCTTGGTTGAAGGGAAAACAGATGGAAGGAAAGTAAAAATTTATTTATTTTCTCTTGTTTGTTTGAATGGAAAAGTGAAAGGAAGAAAATGATTTATGTACTAAATAACAATTATACCTTTATATCATTATAAATCATAATTATGTTTATGAATTTATGTATTAAAATAGATTAATAAAATTAAACTAAATAAGTATAATGTAAATAAAATATATAAATTAATATAATGAAATATTCATTTACATTGTGTCAAATGACAATCACAATCTTATATAATTATAAATATAATTAAATTATAAATATAATTATGTCGTAGAAAATTTAATGAAAATAAAATAAATAAATAAATAAATATGTGAAATACATTTTTAATGTATTATACAAATGCACGCATCGTATTTGCTTTTTAAGAAATGCAAGGATTCATTCTAGTAGAAGATACAATACTATTTAAACATCTAGTTATACATATGGGCAATTTTAGAAATATTATTTTGTAGAGATCCTTGTGTTATTTTCCTCTCATTTTCCATCTGATTTTGGGTGGAAAAAAAATCAGTGGGCCCCATACTTATTTTTCCATTCTCAATTTCTTTCCTTCCCTTTTTCTCCCACAACCAAACAAGGGAAAATATACATTTTCCTTCCTTCCCCTCCCCTTCCTCCCATTTTTCATCCTACCAAACGAAGCCTAAATGACTTAAAGGTAATAATAAATGCTTCTTGTTGTCACTATATATAATTAATAACACACATATAATGACAATCTAGTGACAATAAAGTTGCTGCAAATTTGTGGTAGATTTTCCTTATCAATAAGTTGTCACCATAGAATGTTACTAATTGTGCTTAAACTGTCACCACTTATATTGTGAAAATCAATTTTGTGTCAAGACAAGATTTCTTGTTACTAAATTCATATAATGCATGATAACTTTTTTACATACGACCACTTTTTATATTATCACCATTTTTGGTTTTTTCTTAGAGTGGCACTTCACATCCTAACTGTAATTAAAATTAAGTATTTTACACCATATGTGAAGTCGTATTGTTCACTCAAGCAATTGTAGATTGATTCTCTTGTTTTGGAAGTTATATAATAAATAATCATGAGACTACTAAGACAAGAGGATGACAACGAAGGAGCACCTCATATTTAGAAGAGAACATAAACTATTTCTTTTTGGTTTCTTTTTGTTCGCTTTGCTTTTATTGAACTATGTATTGTCACACATAAATTCGCATCCTTGTCATTTAATGGTAACTTTATTTCTTGAGGTTGTGAGGTGATTTTAAAGTGATAGCAGACGTGGCCCACTACAGAAAAAACGCCCGATTCCGGCGGAATTATTCCGGGGGAAATTTTCCCCCGGAATTTTCTTTTTTTTTTTTTAAAACCGGGGGAAATCCGGGGGAAAACTTCCCCTGATTTTTTTTTTAATTTTTTTTTTTAAAAACCGGGGGAAATTTCCCCCAGTTTTTTTTTTGAATTTTTTTTTTTAAAAACCGGGGGAAATTCCGGGGGAAAATTTCCCCCGGTTTTTTTTTGAATTTTTTTTATTAAAAACCGGGGGAAATTCCGGGGGGAAATTTCCCCCGGTATTTTTTTGAATTTTTTTTTAAAAAACCGGGGGAAATTCCGGGGGAAAATTTCCCCCGGTTTTTTTTTTTTTTGAATTTTTTTTTAAAAAACCGGGGGAAATTCCGGGGGGAAATTTCCCCCGATTTTTTTTTGAATTTTTTTTTTAAAAACCGGGGGAAATTCCGGGAGAAAATTTCCCCCGGTTTTTTTTTTGAATTTTTTTAATTAAAACCGTACTATTTAGACATATTAAGCAAAACAATAAACAAAGTTGGAATTAGCTCAATGGCAAGGTATTAGTCTTGCATCCAAGAGGTCCCAAGTTCGAGTCCACACAAGAGCAAAATTTTCTTTTTTTTTAATTAAAATCGGGGGAAAATTTCCCCCGGTTTTTTTTTAATTTTTTTATTAAAAAATCGGGGGAAATCCGGGGGAAATTTTCCCCAATTTTTTTTTAATTTTTTAATTAAAAAAGTAATATTAATATATAATAGGCAAAACAATAAACAGAGTTGGAAGTAATTCAATGGCAAAGTATTAGTCTTGTATCCAAGAGGTCCCAAGTTCGAGTTTGTACAAGAGCAAATTTTTTTTTTTTAATACTATCGTTTAATTATGTATATAATATATTTATAGGTATGCATATGTCTATATAGTATATATATGTTCATATAGTATATAGAATATATATATTTTTATAATATCAATACTATCTTTTAACTATTATTATTTATACTATCTTTTAATTATGTATAGCACATACTTATAGGTTTGCATATGTCTATATATTATATATATGTTCATATAGGATATAGAAAATATATTTATATAATATCAATACTATCTTTTAACTATCCTTAATTATATTATCTTTTAATTATGTATATAATATACTTATAGGTATACATATGTCTATATAGTATATAGAATATATATGTTTATATAATATCAATATTATCTTTTAACTATTATTATTTACACTATATTTTAATTATGTATAGAATATACTTATAGGTATACATATGTCTATATAGTATATATTTTTTCATATAGGATATAGAAAATATATTTATATAATATCAATACTATCTTTTAGCTATTATTATTTATACTATCTTTTAATTATGTATATAATATACTTATCGGTATACATATGTCTATATAGTATACATTTTTTCATATAGGATATAGAAAATATATTTATATAATATCTATACTAGATTTTAATTATGTATAATATATTTATAGGTATACATATGTTTATGTAGTATATATTTAACTATTAATATTTATATTATCTTTTAATTAGTGGAATACATAGTATATATATATATATATGTTTACGTAGTATATATAATATATAAGTTTACGTAGTATAAATACTATGTATTCCACTAATTAAAAGTATATGCTTGTATATGGTATACATATGTATATAGTATATATAATATGTTTGTATATAGTGTATGCTTGTATAGTGTATATATAGTATATAGTATATGTTTGTATAGTGTATAGTATATAGTATATGTTTGTATAGTGTATATATATATATATATGTTTACGTAGTATATATAATATATAAGTTTATATAGTATCAATACTATTAGAAGACAAAACTATTTATAAGAATTAGAAGAATATTTATTGGTATACATATGTTTATATAGTATATATAATACATGTGTTTATATAGTATAAATATTATATTTTAATTATTTATAATACATTTATTTTGTTTTTTAAAATTGAAAGAAAGAATGTTAAAATAAGAATAATCAAGTAAATATATAATAAATATAAAACAAGACAAAATAGAACACAACTTCCAGCAATAGCCTGGTGGTGAAGGGTTGGTCATCGAACCTTGAGGTCACGAGTTCGAATTCTATCAATTACAAATATTTGCATATTTTGGGAGTTACTATTCCAGCGGCGGCGGTCCGGCGGGCGGCGGCGGTCCGGCGGGCGGCGGCGGCGGAGGCGGTGGCGGCGGTCCGGCGGGCGGAGGCGGTGGCGGTGGCGGCGGAGGCGGTCCGGGCGGGCTGTGGTGGTGGCGGCTGTCCGGGCAGGCGGCGGTCCGGCAGGCGGTGTCGGCTCCGGGCGGCGGCGGCGGTGGCGGGGTGGTCCGGCGGAAATTTCCCCCGGAATTTCGCCGGACTTCTTTCCGGCGGAAGAGTCTGGCGGAAATTTCCGCCGGACTCTTCCGCCGGAAAGAAGTCCGGAGGAAATGTCCGCCGGAATTCCGCGGGACCGTCTTTCAGGCGGAAATTTCCGCCGGACTTCCAATCCGGCGGAAAATTCCGGCGGAATTCCAGCGGAAAACGGCAATCCGGGGCCATTTTTCCGGCGGACACGATTCCGCCGGATTTCCCCCGGTTTTCCACCGGATTTAGCGTTTTCCGGCGGAAATTCCGCTGGATTTCCGCCGGATTTTTCCCCCGATTTTGGCGTTTTTTTCCTGTAGTGGCCATGCCAATTTAATTTAACCTTTTGCTAGTGAGGGTATTGAATTTAGGATGAATTATTGGTAATATTTAGGCCATGTTTTGAATTTATAAGATTATCTTTTCATTTTCAGATTACCTTATGAATTCTTAAAATTTCTTAATTTTGGCCGAATATTATTTTCAGTGAAAATTTTTAATTAAAATAGATGGAGGGTGCAAATTGCCAAACTAGTATATTTTCACAGGTGCAAGATGATAAAATTTTAATTTTAAGGTGCATAGTATCAATCAAGTGCGTTTAAAAGATGCAATGTGCCAATTTTCCTTAATAAAAACATAAGTTAAAAACTAATTCTTTATGCTATATCTATATTAATATATAAATGGACAACACCCTTTAATAAGTACTACTTTTGATCTGTTCTTTTTTGTGTCTATCAATTTTCTTTTTTTTCCTTATTTTTTATTTTCTCTCTCCTTTCTTCTCTTACACATTCTTTTCATTTTCTCTCCCTTTTTTCCTCCCCCTCCCTCTCTCCCCTCTCTATCATCTTTTGTCACCCAATATTCTTCAATATTATTTTGTAAAATTTCTTTGTAATTTTTTTCTTCATTTTTTTATTTTTATGTATTACTAATTTTATAAATCTATTAAAAATAATTTAAATTTTTTTGATAATATTGAAATTTAGTATTCCATTAAATTAAATTATTTTTTTATTATGCACACATATCGAATGTGTCAATATTAATAGTTCTTATAAAACTTTTAATTATGACTACAAAAAAAAAGTACTATTATTGACAAGATTTGAAAGTGATAATATAAAACTTATAATCAATTATTATATTAAATGGTAATACATTCTATTTTGTTACTAATTAAGTTTATTTGGTGACAATAATTTTTATGTTGTCACAATATCACTCAATGGTGAAAGAATTAATGTTTTAGTTGTCACCATTGACAATTAGTGACACAATTATAATGACAACTTGGTGACAACAAAAATTTTCATTAAGATTTTGTGACGAGATTCTATTGTCACTAAGTTATAACAATAATATGTCAATAATTGCAAATTTTATATATGTTGTCACCTTTTTTACATAGTGTTGTCATTACTGACATTATGCAAACTATGTTTTGTGACAACATAAATTTTTTACCACTAAATGTATATAATTATTGATAACTTTTTCATTATTATGTATTTTGTTGTTACAAATTTGTAGTGTAAGTTGAGCCATTCTATTATCTCAAATACTTTTTCTGAATTTGAATAGAAGCCAAGAAAGTTGAAAAGTAGTTGATATTTTACTTATTTTCTTACTAATTAAAGATAAAAATGACACTACATGCTCCAAAACCAAATAATGAATCCAAACGATGCATGCAACACAACTACACGCATAGAGTTAGAGTGCTTTATTTTAACGGGTTAGATACACTTTACCCATTTACACTATTGGCCTATTTACCATCTTAAACTAACAAATGTAACGTTGACCCCGTCAATCAAATGTGTGGAACAAAAATTCCTTTTAAATCTGTGCATATGTAGATAGTTCGCTAAGTATTTGGCCTAATTTTTGCTTTAAAATAAATATATTTCTATTTTTAAACTCAAATTTATTTTTTAATTTTAATATGAAAATTGATGAATAATTGTGATTCAAACATTAAAAATAAAAATAAAAATAAAAATAAAAATCATAAATTAATATTATAACCATAAAAAATCGTCTTTAATACTTGGACTTAAAATTTAGTTTTGACTTTTCAAGTCACAATATATTTTAGACTTTTTTTAAAAAAATTAAGATGAATTAACCAGTTCGATTCCTCTACTATAAAAACGATGCTATTAAAGATATAGGTGAATCAATACCTATAGCTTTAATAGCGGGTAATTTGCACTTAGCACACCCAAAACAGACACATAAGGCATATTGCACCCTCAAATTGTAGAAATAGCACTTTGCACCCTGAAACACATAATTTTTGGCACTATGCACCCTCTAGGTTCTTTCGGCCAAATTAGCCGTCAGAAGAACGATTTTAACGGCTCCTTAGGGGGGCAACATTGTCACTTAAAATGTATAATTGATATTCCGATATGATTTTAATGGTTCCATTGAGAGCAACATTGTCGCTTAATTAAAATGTACAATTGATATTTTATTGTCATGCTCCTTTCACTATTTTCTTTTTCTTTCTTTTTTTTTTTTCTCTTTCTTCCATGCTACGCTCCGCCCTCTTGTTCCACTATCACCATAGGAAACAAAAAAAAAAAAAAGAATGATTCTCCCTAGTATGCCGATTCTTTTAAGTTATTGTGGAATATTAGAAGAAATTTTGATCCTTTCACCTTCTTTCATTTCTATTTATTTGGTAGACAATGAGAACAAAAGTAATACCAGGACAAGGAAAAAAAATGGATACAGTGAAAAAGGAAAATGAAAAAGCAAAAGATACACTCATTATCTTTGGCAAATAATGTTTATTTCAAATAAATGGACAACTTTCTCGCAAGAAATTCTCCAATCAACCCGCGTGGCTTTTCAGGTTGGAAACCACTTTGAGGGTGCACAATGCCAACAATTGTGTATTAGAAGGGTGAAATGTGCTTTATGTGCCTATTCTGAGGGTGCAAAGTGCAAACTGTCCCTTTAATAATTTAATTAATTTATGTTCTTTTCCAAAACGGGTAATTTATACTTTACACCCCAACGAATAGGCAAAATGAGCACTTTACACCCTTAAATAAGAAAAATAATATAATACACCTTGCAATTGATATAAGTATAACAGATTGTACCCTCATTTATTTTAAGAATAAAATTCTACTAACATGATAGGTAAAATTATCCAAAAAAGATAAGTTTACCTTTTTTTTAATTTTATTTTGATAGTTTAGTTTATGGATTTACTTTCAAGGTGTATAGTGTAAATTAATCTATATTTGAAATATTTTAAAAAAATTATCCTACTTTGATTCTATTAAATACCTAATTTAATTTTTTTATATATCATGACAAATGAAGAATGAAAAAGTTATTTATCAATAGTTTAAGTGATTCAAAAAATACTTCAAAAATAATATTTAAATTCTAAGAAATTAATTTTTAAATAGTCAAACATGTCTTTAGAGCTATATTACATTATATTTTTTGGGATTCTTCATGGGTGTAGTATTAAAAAAAATATATATGTTCTAGAAGATAAATTTCAATTTAATATAAGAATGCACATGTGTTATCAAGAAAATTCACACACACACACATATATAGAAATACTTTTTAAATTACCCTTTTTTTATTTTCAAATTTTTAAAATAACCCACTTTTCTAAAACATTTCTAAAATACCCTAAACCGAACTCTAAAACCTCGGTTTTACTGTTCATGTGGGCCGGCGTGATTTCTTAAAAACCCACTTTTTATTCTTTATTTCATTAAAACCCATTCCAAAGTATTTTTGATCAATTTAGTCCATTTTTCCTATAAAGTCTCTTTAAAACATATGTTTGAAATAGAAAACATCCTAACCATCCTTATTTACATTAAATAAACTCAAATCATAAAATTTTAATTATTTATTACTTTTCTTAAATTTGTTATATTAAATTAAGTAAAACCCCCCTTGTTGATTTGGTATCAGAGCCATAAAGATCAATAAAAACTTAAAAAATGGAATATTTAGACTTGATAAAATTATCAATCATCACTCTTTTCATAATGAAAGAACTGTTTATTTATTTACAAGAAATAAATGATAAAGAATTTAGTGATAACATAAATATAGAAAGTTTATCTTGCGATTTCTCATGTGATGAAACTGATTGGCAGTTATCTTCACCATGAAGAATAGACTGTTTCGACAAACTAAAAGGTATCCAAAGGTTGAGAAATACTACAAAATCTTAATGTCTCTACAGAAAGAAGCTAAGGCACATAAAGATGCTGAAATAAGAGCATTGTACTATAGAAAGTTAGAGGAATACAAAAATCGAAGAGCTGTAATGATCCTACTTAGCAATGCCTAATTATACATTACATAGGCTTCGAATAGAATTGTATTTATATCAAAAGGAGTTGGATTATATATATAGAAAGCCAACTTATCATAGAGGAGATGCTTTTAGAATTAATTTCTTGAAAAGCAAAATAACACAAATAAATGAAGGACTTGATATTCTAAGTCGCTTATGAAGACAAATAAACATCTTAAACGATGGATACAACATATAAATCGAATTCTAAGCCTAAAAATAATTCTTGAAGAATATAATCGGGAACATGAACACATTAAAACAAAAGAAAATAAAGCAAAAATACAAAGTTGCAAACAAAAAATAAAAGCTACACAACAAAATGCTCAAATAGCTTGGAATAGATATAAAAAATATAAATGGATAAAATAAATAAAAATATTGAAGAATTAAATACAGGAATGAATAAAATACTTGAGGCACTATATATTTTAAATCAAGAACTTAAAGAATTAAAAACAGAGGTTCAAATCTTAAAGATTTGTAATTCAAATGTTGAAGATTTAATAAAAAATACTTGTCTTAAGAAAAATAAATTTGACAAGAAAATAAAAGAAAGAGAAATTATAATAAAACCAATAAAAACGAACAAAGACACGGTGCATCCAAATTCTTTTGATGCATACATGATCAATGTTAAATTACCTAAAATATTAGCCGAAGAAGAAGCCCTTAAAAAGGACGAAAAAGGTAAAGACATAGCTACATCATCTAACTCTCCTAAACAACAACATTCCGAATCTGATACAGATAAAGATGAATGATATTAACGAATTAATAGATCAATTTGAAAAAATAGATCTGTCTGAAATAGAGGAATATGAAGTATTAGTTAATACTAATAATACAACTGGAGGCCCAAGTGGTACAATAAAACCAGAAGAGATGGAAATTGAGGAATCAGAAATGATGCCTATTCCAAAATATAGAAGGCAATATTATGATCATATAAAGAAAAATAAATATCATAAACAACTAGATAAATTCACTCCAGATACAAATTATGGTGACCCTATAAATCATGGAGGTTCTAAATTAAACATAGATTGCAAAGAAGACACTAAAAAAGCTATAATTTCATGGGCAAATACTATGAAAGTTTTCTTTTTATATAACGCTGATGATACATGGACAACTAATAGACAAGTAGATTATTTACTTGCTACATTTGATGGAATTGTTTTCAATTGGTGGCAAGGATTAACGGAAAATATTAAAGCTATAATAAAAAGAAATGTACAAACTAAATTAATAGAGAATACTGATAGAGGAATTGAAATCTTAGTTGCTTATCTTTCTGATGAATTTCTAGGAGAACAGTGGCATGACCCTGATAAAGAAAGCACTAAAGAAAAAGAAGAAGCAAGAACTAATTTAATAAATCTTAGAATATGTAGTATGAAGCATCTAAAACAATATACTTGCGAATTTAAAGAATACTATTATACTCAGTATTATAGTAATGAAGATCAGAGTATATATCTTAATATGTACTTTTTAAAACTTCCACATCCTTGGAATAAATATATAATGAATAAATGGAAGGAAGAAAATAGAGAGTCAACTTCAACTCTAGGAAAAAGAATTAGTTTTCTCTTTTCAGAGTTAAGTAAATTATGTAAATCTCAAGATTTATATAGAAGAACTAAAAAATTTTCACCTTTATATTGTAATGAATTTGAAGTACCCAGCCAATGGGGATGTCATAAAGAAAGAATAAATAAAACAAAAAGAAGATTTCATAAAAAGAAGTATAAAAAATATACTAATTTTCAAAAGAAAAATATAAAACCAAAAAGAAGATATTTTAAAAGAAAACCTACCTTTAAAAGAAATAAAAATCTTTCACAATGCCAATGTTGGAATTGTGGAGAAATTGGACATAAATCACCTGAATGTAAAAAACCTAAAAAGATTCGAAGCATAGAAGCCGAATTTATAGAACTTCAAGACGAGTTGTCTGAAGTTTCAGATATAGAAAATCATTTAGATAATGAAATATATATTGCAGAAGAAAATTACTCTAGTAACTTTGAAAATGAATAAAGAAATAGTTGAAACTGAAGATTCAGATAAAGAAGTTGAAATATATGAAGGATCTGAAGGTTATGCTCAACGAATAACCTTTGATCAAGAAACATTAGTAAAAATAAAAGGTTTAAAACTTGATGCAACAAATCCTACCAAAAGTATTTTTAAGTCTTTTGGTGATTTAATAAAAAAAGAAAAAATAAATATATATGATTACCATGCAGTTGAAAAATCTATAAATGTTGAACATACTAAAGGGCAAATTAGATTAAATTTGCTTACTAAATCCGCAATAAATCAAGCTTTAAATAAAATCAAAAATAAAGAAGTAAGAAAGAAGATAAAATATGTTTATCTTGGTAGAATTCAAATTCTAGTTAAAGCTTTATTTAGAGATGGTATAGATAGTCCTATGGTTATTTCACTTCATGACCAAAGGTTTACAGATGCTAAAAATAGTCATTTGGGAACAGTTGAAGAAAATTTGATATATTCACAATTTCGCTTTGATTGTTATCCAAAATATAGTGTTGATATAAATGATCAAAATATAAATGATACTTTAAGTTTACACTTTCAACTTTTGAAAGATTTAAAACTTAGAGATAAAAGTCAAGCTTTTACTTTTTACTATAGAGCAATTTATGCTTTTACTAATAGTAATTATGGTAAAATATATCAAGAGAAACCATATATTGAAATTGATAATGAATGTAGAGATATAACAACAATAAAGCTACCTATGATAGAAGAAATTAAAGAAATAAAAAATTATGAAATTAAAATAAATAGAAAACCCATTTTAGAATATGGATCTAGTAGTGGTACAATACCACAAATAGATTTGGGAAAAATACTATATCTAGAAAAAATATTAGTAAGTCATTACTTACTAATGTTGAATTTACTAGACAAGATATAACCAATACAATGATTATAAATGCTAAATATTTTAATGGTCAAGAATATATTGAAGGACCAAATATATTAATTGATACAGGAGCCAGTGGCAATCACCTTGCAAAACATAAAAATAAAGGTTTAATTGCAAAGGTTGCTTCCACAATATTTCAATATAAAAACTTTGAAGGACAATTAATAACTTGTGATCAAGAGGTACAAGTTTCAATAATTTTTGAAGAAGTAAGAATAATTGTACCTTGTTACATAGATAGTGATATGGCAGGAGACTATTACGATATAATTCTAGGTAATAGTTTCTTAAATCAATGTGATTACTATAAAATAGAGAAACATGGAGTTACATTACAAATAGGAAATATAAAGATCTTTTGTAAAAAACATGAAGGGAATTAATTTTCCTTTGAGTGTCTTTGTACAACTAACAGTACAAGATACTAATATAACAACATGCGCCTTAATAGATAATGGTTCAGAAATAACTTTGTTTAAATCCTTTCTCTATACTAAATGGCAAGAGAATGGGAATATAAAAATAAAGGGTGTTACGGGTCAAGCCGAACACATTAATAAAAAGGCTGATAAAGTAAATGTTATATTAGGAAGTAAAATTATTACTATAAATACTATATATGATTATAACTCCCTTGAAGCTGACATATTGTTAGGAAATGATTTCCTACAACAATTTCAGTTTTATTCACAGAATCTTTATTCTGTTATTCTAAAAACTAAATGTAATCATTATTTAAAATTACCCCGAATCAATGAGCCGTTCAGAGTTCAGCCAGCGAAGCTTGGTGGACCGTATGATAAAATTCCGATAAAAATACATAATATAATAATAAAACGGATAACTCTTGAAGATGTAATAAAACAACTAAAAGAAAATTATAATGATCATCCTCTGGCTTTTTATAAAGAGTCAGATTTAAAGGCAAAAATAGAACTAACTGAAAACATAGTTATAAAAGAAAGACCTATGTTATATACAGAAAAGGATAGAAAAGAATTTGATAAACAAATAAATGAATTATTATATAAAAATCCACCTTTGATTAGAAGAAGTAATAGTCCTTTTAGTAGCCCAGCTTTCATGGTTGAAAATGAAGCTGAGAAAAAATAAGGAAAACCTAGAATGGTAATAAATTATAAAAGACTAAATCACTTTACTAGGTCAGATAGTTATTATCTTCCTAATAAAGAAGTTTTACTAAACCTAGTTAAAAGAAAGAAATATTATTCTAAATTTGATTGTACTTCGGGTTTTTGGCAAATAAAAATGGAGCCTGAAAGTATACAATACACAGCATTTAGTTCCCCTCAAGGACAGTTCGAATGGTTAGTTATGCCATTTGGATTAAAAAATGCACCTTCTATATATCAAAGAAGAATGGATAAAAATTTTAATAAATATAAAGAATTTCTTGTTGTTTATGTTGATGATGTTTTAATTGCTTCTAATACTTTAGAAGAACATAAAACTCATCTACTACAATTTGCTAAAACTTGTAAAGAAAATGGTATAGTCTTATCTGAAAGAAAGGCTATAATTTGTAAAGAAGAAATAGAATTTTTAGGGTTAAAATTGAATAAAGAAGGAATTAAACTTCAACCTCATATATCGAAGAAAATTTGTGAATTTCCAGATAAATTAGAAAATAGAAATCAAATTGAAAAATTTCTCGGTTGTTTAAATTATGCTGAGGGATTCATAATAAATCTTGCTAAAAAGAAGCATGAGATTCAAAAATTGCTTCGAAAAAATAATACTAAAGGTTGGAATAATCAACATACAGAGATTGTTAAAACTTTAAAGGAAGAATGTAAAATTTTGCCAGAATTAAAACTTCCTGATGAAAATGATAAATTAGTGATACAAACGGATGCGTCAGATCTATATTGGGCAGCATTACTTAAAACTGATCTCAATGAGATATGCAGGTATACAAGTGGTACTTTCGGTCAAGTTGAGGTCAACTATACAACTCATGAGAAAGAACTTCTAGCCATCATAAAAGGAATTCAGAAATTCTCTCTCTTTTATATCAAAACCCTTTTAAAGTTCAAACCGACAATACCCAGATACAATCCTTAGTCTTCAATAAATTACCGAATACACCCCAATACAGAAGGCTACATAGATGGCAAGTTTTCCTGTCCTTTTACAGTTTCAAAATAGAGTATATAAAAGGTTCAGAAAATTTTCTAGCCGATTTCATTTCTAGAAACACAGAATTTGGAAACGAATGAGTTCTCCAACTCTAAAATGGATAAGATGGGTGTGCATTTTCCTATAAATGCAAATAGAGTGATTGTATGCACTATACATACAGCTAGTCCACTATCTAACGGTTGGTGGTAAAGACTTATCAAATCCGTTGATGGGTGACAATTTCCCAAAAATTGTGTTGATGATACAGATCATCTTATAAAATTCTTAATTTTTTCTGCAGGAATAAAATAATAAAGGAAGATGGATCTTGAAGAGCTAAAGAATGAGATAGACGATATTGTCTTGGTCTGTCAAGACATTGTTGACAGTAATAAAGCTCTGAGAGATTTAATAGAATTAAATTTTAAAACAGTTACAGACATCTCTCAAGAAGGACTTAGAAGAGCCCTTTTCCTTCAAGAAAGTCTAGAGTTGTTCCTTGGCTCTAGAAATAAAGAAAAAGAAAAAAATGAGTGAAGCTGAAAATGAGAGTGATAAAAGAGAAAGCAATAAAGGTAAAGAAAACGCAGAGTCTTCTGGAAGTCAAGGTACTAAACCAGTATCTGATAAAGACTTTTTAGACTCCATGAAAAATAAAGAAAAAACTTCTAAATCTCAAGGAGATGCTGAAGTTATTGAAATAAAAATCAATAAACCTGAAGGCTTCAACAACAGGGGAATCAATGAAGAATTTGTTCCTACAAATAAATGGGAACGAGAATATAAAGAAGTTGCTGAAGAAGCCTATAGATGGGAGAATTCCAGGACACTATTCTACTCTAAAGGATATAGTGTTCATCCAAGAATCACCGCCATATTTGGAGCTGATCCTCATAAAGTTTTTCAGCTTGCAAATTATGGATTTCTAGATCTTCTATATGTTGGAAAGGATCTAAAGGAAATTTCAGAATTTGATGATCGCTTTAAATCCCAGGTCAGTCAAGTTGCTAGAAATAGAGAAGCTGTACTCAAGTTCTATTCTATAGCTCCAGAACCTGAGATGCGCATTTGGCATGAAGTCCAGCACATGATTACAATCGATGTTATAACTACAAACTTAAAGATTGAAACTGGTATAAAGAATTTTCGATCTTTTAAGTTCACCAGTTCATGGATCACAGAGAGAAGAGCCATGGGCATTAAAGCCATTCAATCCATTGCTGAGTCTCTATGGGAGCGACAATATGAAACTCTCATGCAGGCCAATAATTGGATATTACTAAAGAAAGGCAGACAGATAAAATCTCCATTGCTAAAGGAATTTCTCAATAAATTTTTCAGACATGAATTTTACTGCAACGAGACTACAAGAAAGAAAGCTTGCAGAATGATTGGTTGTTGTAAATCAGGATGTAAGCGCTTACGTCAGTGCAAGGAGTGACGGATGCCATGACGTCATCATCCACTAAAGAATTATGGCAGACAGCTGTGGATGACAACTTTGACTTCTGAGGCTAAAGTTGATAAAAATCCAGCGCATAAGAAAAGAGACAGCGGACGCCAAATAAAATTTTGAAGTCCAAATAGTTAAAGTTCTAGATCTATAAATTGTACCTAGATTTCATTTGTAAAGCATTCGAGAAAACACACCTCAAATTTTCAGACTGTTTCTCACTCTGAAAAATAGAAAACCAGTTTTTCTAGATCTTTGTAACCATCCTCTAAATCATGGTTGTATAAATCCTTGTTGAAGGAAATAAAACCAGTTTATTTTCATAAATATTCAAGTTTTAAAATTTTTCTATAGAAATCTTTTTAAGCTTGTATTTCTCCTAAAGTTTCCACAATTCGATAACCCTACGAAGGCCGTAGTGATTACACCGCTGGAGACAGTAGTCGTTTGAAAGCATAAGTCCCGTGAAGCCAGGAGGGCGTTTGGGCGAAAACCAATCAGGCTTGTCGAGGTGATTGAAGACGAGTCCAGAAGGAGGATTAAAGAATTAAGGACATCGAGGAGGTAATATACTTTTAAAAAGATTTAAATAGAAATATTGTTCTACTTGATGCTATGAAAGTATATGGGTTTTAGAGTACTTCATCAATGAAATATATGAGGTATGATTATTGTTTGGTTTATATAAGATATAAAAATAATGGGAAAAGATTTGATATCATAAAGAACCAATTTAAAAGAAAAAACAATACTAAAAAGAAAATAGCAATTTTAAAAACCACTAGAAGATCTACCCGAAGATTTAAGAATTCTTATTGCAACGTATAATAATAAGGAAGATTATGTTTTTGATCTAATCATAAAACTATAAATCATGAATTCTTAAAAATTATGTTAAACAATTAGAACAAATAGACAGAGAATTAAAAGAACTTTGGGAAGCAGATAGAACATTAAAAAATTATATTCTTATGCAGTGTAAAAATCTAGAAAGAGTAAAATTAATAAAGATTTATATATGACGAAAATTGGGACATACCGTACTTTTTCTAAAAATTAGAGGGATAAAAACATAAAGAAAATCAAAAGTTTGGATCATAAAGCAATAAAGAAGTCTTAAATAGTGAAATTACTATTCAATAGTAAAATTACTATCAAAAAGGGGTAAAATGAAAAAACCTTTTTCAAAGAAGGACATTTGAAATAAATATACAAAAGAAGGGCAAAATAAAATTAAATCCACATATATATGTTTATATATTATACCAAATCCTAATTCATTTCTTTAAAAACTTTCTCATTTAAGGCACTTATAGAAGCCAAAAGGCATAGCATAATTTAGCATTAAGATATATTTAATTATAGAAGTTATAAATTAATATTTGCTAAATATTATTTGAATTAGACATAAATTTGAATAATTAACTATTACTCTTACTCACCAACCTATATCATACTTTTGTTAACCCCTAAAAAATTAAATGAACATTTAATAGAAAATCAAATTAGGATATATTTATTTTTTATCCTATATAATCACTGAGTATTGTGCACCCTTTAATATAAAAGGGGTCATTTAATGGTATTTTTGCCCTTCATTTAATATATGGACAATTTGGACCCTTCATTTTAATGGTATTTTTTGCCTAATATTAATAGCAAATTTGCAAGATGCCATAGGTATATAATTCGATGGTATATTATGCTAAGTTCTTATTTAAGCGGTGCAAAGTGTTCTTTTTGTCTGTTTGGAGGGTGCAAAGTGCAAATTACCCTTCCTAAACTAAAATATTAAGAGAAGACATATACATATATTTTTATCATGTTATTAAAAAATCATATTTATGAGCATTGTTCCATGTTTTCAGTAAAAGAATATAACTCTATTACTATATTAAAAAATTGTAGCTATTCATTTTTATCCAAAATAGTCAACTTTATTTGGATCGGAATAAATAGTAACTTCATTAGGTCTAAATAGTTAGTATAGATACTTTTAGGTATTAGTATATTATTTATTACTTTAGTTTTTAATTGAATTTTCTTAAGTTGCTAATTGTATTATTTATATTAGAACTAAAAATTATATTTATACTCAATTAACGAATTGAAGTTGAATTTAAATGCTAAAATACTAAAAAACATATTCAAAATTATATAAATAGACATAATGTTAAGGGAATTTGTTGTTAGCATATTTACTTGAGGGTGTAAATGTTGCGTCTATTATTCAGGGTTGAATGAGATGTAGCTAATTGTTCAAGGGGCAACCTGCATTTAACCCTATTTTAAATAGTTTAATGAGGTTAAAGTGAGCTTTTCATTTAGTTAGGGCCCCTGTGCAGATTATATGTTTTATAGGAGTAAATTGCAATTAACCCCATGATTGTGTGCCACCAATCCATACTGCCTCTATTGATCGAGAATTGGCGATATATATTCCAAATAGCAAATATTAATAATACCATGAAGAAAAATCTTGTTAATTAAACAGACATGCATGATAAACATTGCATTGTTTGCTTCTATACAAAAACTGTTCCTTAGGTTACACAAGAGCAGCCAATTGCAGAGAACACTTAGGCATGATCATTTAACGAGCCGCCCGAAGGCAGGGAGTCCGTAATTCGCGCTCCTTGTTATTTATAGCAACTAAATTATTGTTGGGAACGACGCAAAAAAAAAAAAAAAAAAATGAAACCGAGACCGAATATTGCAAAATTGTATCATAAGCAAGCTGTTATTGGTTGAAACTTTAAATATATATAATATATATATATAAATTACGGAAAACATCTCTGTAAAAAATATAAGTTATATAAATTATAATTGATATAATTTTAATTTTCGAAAATTTGATGTACTAGATATAACTAAAATCTTCATAAATTAATTTTGAGTAAAAGAAGATAATGTATAGGTATAATCAAAATTGATTCATAATTAAATACATGAATATATAAAACTTGTAAGAATAATTTTGTTCAAAAACAGAATTAATGTTAATAACTGGACTCTTTAGAATGAAAATTTGGTTGAGTGAAATTTTCGAATTGAACTTTATTCTCACAATTTTTAGATATAAAACTTAATTTTAAGAACTTTTTATTTTGTTTTTTTTTCCTTGTTTATTCATTCATTTATTTATTGTTGCTTTCGTCATCTCGACCAAAAAATCTCGCTTCTCTCACGACCGTCCAAACACGTCACCCCCACCACTACCGCCGCCAGTAACAGCCAAAATTCTGGCCCACCCACTATCACACTCAACTCCTCTACAACGCCGGCCAAAAATTAGTAGCCAAACCACCGGTCCACCACCACCACAGCGACCAAAACCGCCGTCTCCGCCGCCACACCGAAAAGCTAGTGGAGAATCAAATGGGCTATGTCTTATGTCTTCAAAATCAGACCACATTTTGAAAAACTGGTTGAGCATCACCCGAATTGCGTCTTACACAGAAAATAAATGGGTTGTGCTCATCAAATGCCAAAGAAATCAAGCAAGAAAATCTATACAAATATGGAGGTGATACCCACCATATGGTGCATCTCTCTTCAAGCACCTATAGTTCAATTCTTAAAATTGACAAGAAAAAAGCAAATTAGCCGTAGAAATAAGAAGTGGAAAAAACCAGACATCACAGAACCCGACGCCGCCGATAGCCCCATTTGTGCTGAGGCATCAAAAAAGCATGGTGTCTACAATCCAGGCCTTCCATTGATTAGTTCAGAAATTACTTCGAAAATTTCCATGGAAATTAGGAGGTACTACTTATTTTGCTGTTAAATTCTTGCATCACTCACTTCTCTTTTGTCCTGTATTGATGTACCGATAATAAAGTAAAATGCAGAAATTATCATGTTTAATCTGATGGTACACAACCTAATTGGATATATCAATTCAGACAGCATTACATAAGCCCAATAAAACATGTTTGATCTGGAATTGTATACACTCTTGGTCAGCTCCTTGGAAGTTGAGATCCTTATTAGCTTCTGTGGCTTCTTGCAGCTTTAATGCATGCTCAAGTCTTGTGACTATATCAGCCATTGATGGTCGATCAATACCATGATCAAGCAAACACCTCCCAGCAGTCTCTATGAACATTTTAAGGCTATGGTGAAGTTCTCCCAACCAGAAAAGGGTCAATACAACCAGAAAGATTACTTCTCATGGACAACTTGATCCATTGGGCTAGGCTCACCTGATCCTCATCCAACCAGCGATCTGATCCTTACCAGCAAACACTACCTCAAACAAAACCAGACCAAATGAGTAAACATAGGACTTTTCAGTCAATTGTTCGCCCCGTATGTAGTCCGAATCCAAATACCCCCATTACCCCTGATTGTTAGGCCGCGATTGCTTTCTTTTTTCTGGACAACCCATTCCGAAACCTTAGGCGTCCAGTTATCATCCAACCAAATGTTCGTTGATTTCAAGTCACGGTGGAGAATTGTTTGCTTGACAATGGAACGAATGTAGCTTAGCCTTTTGCTGCACCATGCAGATTTGCAGTCTTTGTTTCCATGGAAGGGGATCTTTGATCATAGGATCGTGGAGATGGTCATGGAGGGTCCCGTTTCCATGTAACGTATACAAGAATCATATCTGATTCCGTCTCGCAATACCCTATCGGAGAGGCCACATGATGATCTTGATCACTAAGAGAAGATTTCATTTGAATATTCTTTCTTTAGTTGCAGCTCACGT
>CM047872.1:3824893-3970154 GCA_026212405.1 Petrea volubilis
AGACGAGTCCAGAAGGAGGATAAAGAATAAGGACATCGAGGAGGTAATATACTTTTAAAAGATTTAAATAGAAAATTGTTCTACTTGATGCTATGAAGTATTATGGTTTAGAGTACTTCATCAATGAAATATATGAGGTATGATTATTGTTTGGTTATATAAGATATAAAATAATGGGAAAGATTTTGATATCATAAAGAACCAATTTAAAAGAAAAAACAATACTAAAAGAAAAATAGCAATTTTAAAACCACTAGAAGATCTACCCGAAGATTTAAGAATTCTTATTGCAACGTATAATAATAAGGAAGATTATGTTTTTGATCTAATCAATAAAACTATAAATCATGAAATTCTTAAAAAATTATGTTAAACAATTAGAACAAAATAGAAGAGAATTAAAAGACCTTGGGAAGCAGATAGAACATTAAAAAATTATATTCTTATGCAGTGTAAAAATCTAGAAAGAGTAAAATTAATAAAATTTATATATGACGAAAATTGGGACATACCGTACTTTTTCTAAAAATTAGAGGGATAAAAAACATAAAGAAATCAAAAGTTTGGATCATAAAGCAAATCAAGAAGTCTTAAATAGTGAAATTACTATTCAAATAGTAAAATTACTATTCAAAAAGGGTAAAATGAAAAAACCTTTTTCAAAGAAGGACATTTTGAAAATAATATACAAAAGAAGGGCAAAATAAAAATTAAATCCATATATATATGTTTAATATTATACCAATCCTAATTCATTTCTTTAAAACTTTCTCATTAAGGCACTTATAGAATGCCAAAAGGCATAGCATAATTTAGCATTAAAGATATATTTAATTATAGAAGTTCTAAAATTAATATTTGCTAAATATTTTTGAATTAGACATAAATTTGAATAATTAACTATTACTCTTACTCATCAACCTATATCATACTTTTTGTTAACCCTAAAAAATTAAATGAACATTTATAGAAAATCAAATTAGGATATATTATTTTCATCCTATATAATCAATGAGTATTGTGCACCCTTTAATATAAAAGGGATCATTTAATGGTATTTTTGCCCTTCATTTAATATATGGACAATTTGACCCTTCATTTTAATGGTATTTTTGCCTAATATTAATAAATTTGCAAGATGCCATGGTATATCAATTCGATGGTAATTATGCTAGTTCTTATTAGGGTGCAAAGTGTTTTTTTGTCTGTTTGGAGGGTGCAAAGTGCAAATTACCCTTCCTAAAACTAAAATATTAAGATAAGACATATACATATATTTTATCATGTTTATTAAAAATCATATTTATTATCATTGTTCCAGGTTTTCAGTAAAACAATATAACTCTATTACTATAGTAAAAAATTGTAGTTATTCATTTTTATCCAAAAGTCAAACTTTATTTGGATCGGAATAAATAGTAACTTCATTAGGTCTGAATAGTTAGTATAGATACTTTTAGGTATTAGTATATTAATTTATTACTTTAGTTTTTAATTGAATTTCTTAAGTTGCTAATTGTATTATTTATATTAGAACTAAAATTATATTTTATACTCAATTAACGAATTGAAGTTGAATTTTAAATGCTAAAATACTAAAAAACATATTCAAAATTATATAAATAGACATAATGTAAGGGAATTGTTGTTAGCATATTTACTTGAGGTGTAAATGTTGCGTATATTAATTCAGGGTTGAATGAGATGTAGCTAATTGTTCAAGGGGTAACCTGCATTTAACCCTATTTTAAATAGTTTAATGAGGTTAAAGTGAGCTTTTCATTTAGTTAGGGCCCTGTGCAGATTATATGTTTTATAGGAGGTAAATTGCAATTAACCCCATGATTGTGTGCCACCAATCCATACTGCTCTATTGATCGAGAATTGGCGATATATATTCCAAATAGCAAATATAATAATACCATGAAAGAAACTCTTGTTAATTAAACAGACATGCATGATAACATTGCATTGTTTGCTTCTATACCAAAACTTCTTAGTTACACAAGAAGCAGCCAAATTGCAAGAACACTTAGGCATGATCATTTAACGAGCCCGCCCGAAGGCAGGAGTCCGTAATTCGCGCTCCTGTTATTTATAGCAACTAAATTATTGTTGGGAACGACGCAAAAAAAAAAAAAAAAATGAAACCGAGACCGAATATGCAAATTGTATCATAAGCTGTTATTGGTTGAAACTTAAATATATATAATATATATATATAAATACGGCGAAAACCATCTCTGTAAAAAAATATAAGTATATAATTATAATGATATAATAATTTTTAATTTTCGAAAATTTATGTACTAGATATAACTAAAATCTTCATAAATTAATTTTGATAAAAGAAGATAATGTAGAGGTATAATCAAAATTGATTCATAATTAAATACATGAATATATAAAACTTTGTAAGACTAATTTTGTTCAAAACAGAATTAATGTTAATAACTGGACTCTTTAGAATGAAAATTTGGTTGAGTGAAATTTTACGGAATTGAACTTTATTCTCACAAATTTTTTAGATATAAACTTAATTTTAAGAACTTTTTATTTTGTTTTTTTTTTCCTTGTTTATTCATTCATTTATTTATTGTTGCTTTCGTCATCTCGACCAAAAAATCTCGCTTCTCTCAACGACCGTCCAACCACGTCACACCACCACTACCGCTCGCCAGTAACAGCCAAATTCTGGCCCCACCCACTATCACACTCAACTCCTCTACAACCGCCGGCCAAAAATTAGTAGCCAAACCACCGGTCCCCACCCACCACAGCACCGCCGTTCTCCGCCGCCACACGAAAAAGCTAGTGGAGAATCAAATGGGCTATGTCTTCTGTCTTCAAAATCAGACCAACCTTTTGAAAAAACTGGTTGAGCATCACCCGAATTGCGTCTTACACAGAAAATAAAATGGGTTGTGCTCATCAAATGCCAAAGAAATCAAGCAAGAAATCTATACAAATATGGAGGTGATACCCCACCATATGGTGCATCTCTCTTCAAGCACCTATAGTGTCAATTCTTAAAATTGACAAGAAAACAGCAAATAGCGCTAGAAATAAGAAGTGGACAAAACCAGACATCACAGAACCCGACGCCGCCGATAGCCCCCAGTTTGTGCTGAGGCATCCAACAATAGCATGGTGTCTACAATCCAGGCCTTCATTGATAGTTCAGATATATACTTCGAAAATTTCCATGGAAATTAGGAGGTACTACTTATTTTTGCTGTTAAATTCTTGCATCACTCACTTCTCTTTTTGTCCTGTATTGACCGATAATAAAGTAAAATGCAGAAATTATCATGTTTAATCTGATGGTACACAACCTAATTGGATATATATCAATTCAGACAGCATTACATAAGCCCAATAAAACATGTTTGATCTGGAATTGTATACACTCTTGGTCAGCTCCTTGGAAGTTGAGTATCCTATTAGCTTCTGTGGCTTCTTGCAGCTTTAATGCATGCTCAAGTCTTGTGACTATATCAGCCATTGATGGTCGATCAATACCATGATCAAGCAAACACCTCCCAGCAGTCTCTATGAACATTTTAAGGCTATCTGGTGAAGTTCTCCCAACAGAAAAGGGTCAATACAACCAGAAAGATTACTTCTCATGGACAACTTGATCCATTGGGCTAGGCTCACTGATCCTCATCCAACCAGCGATCTGATTCCTTACCAGCAAACACTACCTCAACAAAACCAGACCAAATGAGTAAACATAGGACTTTTCAGTCAATTGTTCGCCCCGTATGTAGTCCGAATCAATCCAAATACCCCAATTACCCCTGATTGTTAGGCCGCGATTGCTTTCTTTTTTTCTGGACAAACCCCATTCCGAAACCTTAGGCGTCCAGTTATCATCCAACCAAATGTCGTTGATTTCAAGTCACGGTGGAGAATTGTTTGCTTGACAATGGAACGAATGTAGCTTAGCCTTTTGCTGCACCAATGCAGATTTGCAGTCTTTGTTTCCATGGAAGGGGATCTTTGATCATAGGATCGTGGAGATGGTCATGGAGGGTCCCGTTTTCCATGTAATCGTATACAAGAATCATATCTTGATTCCGTCTCGCAATACCCTATCGGAGAGGCCACATGATGATCTTGATCACTAAGAGAAGATTTCATTTGAATATCTTTCTTTAGTTGCAGCTCACGTGCAATGCAAATTCTGATTCTGCAGCTCTTGACCATTTTATTGCTACAGCTTCATGACCACTGCAATCTATATACCCTTTGTATACATTGTCTGATCCTTCAAATTCCAATGATAAGGACTATTGTGGAAGTTGTTTGTGGCTTTCTGAATGTCCTGGAGAGAGAATTGGTGGATTACTACTTGTGGTGGTGAGGATTGAAGCTTTCGACTTCGATGGTGTTCTTGGTACAATCCCAAATGGGTCCCACCACCATCCTCTGCGTGGGATTAGTGTTGGAACCATTTTCCTTAGTCTTTATTTTTGCAATCTTCTGTTCACTACCCCTATTTCTTGTACTTGAAGTGAGATTGTCCTCATTGATAATCCTATCAGATTCTCCTTTTGGAGGAGTTATACTTAAGTCATCCATGGAAATAACGCCATCGCTCTGATCACTGTGGATTCTTGCAGCATTTTCCTCCTCTTCCATTGGATCTTTGGCCTGTTGTAATGCCAATGCTAACTCAAGGCCCATGACTACATCAGCCATTGCTGGCCTTCCTTGCGGTTGAGTGTGTAAGCATCTCCCTGCAATTCCTACGAACACTTTCAAACAAGCGGAGGAAATCTGGCCATTCAAGTTTTGATCACTAAGTCGATCTACTTTTCCCTCTCGAATGCAATAAGGGCCCACCCTGCCAAGCTATGTTGCCTCCTCCTCAAGCCTTATGTCCACTGCAGGTCTTCCAGACAACACTTCAAATAATACAACTCCATAGGCATATACATCAGATTTTCTTGTCAATTTACGCGTCAGAAAGTACTCTGGATCTAGATATCAATGTGCCTTTAACATTGTACTAATGTGGGTGAACGAATCATTTACAGGTCCCATTTTAGACAATCCAAATCTGAATCTGGCAACCCAATTCTCATCCAGCAAAATGTTTTGAGCTTTTTACATCTCTATGTATGACCCTATGGCGCGGAGTGGAGAAAATATAGCCCACGTGCAGCCCCGATCAAGACCTTGAGCCTTAGTTCCCAAGGGAGCGGTGGATTGATCTCCCATGTCGGTTTGTTTTGTAGAGATGATCAGCAAGTGTCCCTCTGGTGATGTACTGGTAAACCAGCGTACGTTCTTCGCCGTCATTGCAGTAACCAATCAGAGAGACGAGATGCTCATGTCTGATCTTGGATAGCATCTTGATCTCTGTCCAAAACTCGGTCTCCCCTTGTCTGGAATCTGTTTTCAACCGTTTGATTGCAACAGCTTTGGCCCCACCATCAATGGTCCCTTTGTAGACTCTGCCGTATCCTCCACTGCCTATATGAAACTTAGGATTGAAACCGTCAGTTGATGATCGGATTTCATCAATTGAAAACTGACGGCACCGATGTTCTAGGCATGACAAGTTTATAACCCTTGTCCCAGATTTTGAGCCTGAAAATTCTCTCAAATGGTAAACTGCAATATTCAAGAATGCTAGTATAACTGTGATCACAGTGGCAATCAAGTTGGTTCTATAAATGACTGTGGCTTCTTTTGCTTTGGTTTTGAAGTTGAACTCTGCAACTCAGGAACTTGGGCCATGCCTGCTAGGTTGTTGTCGGGTTGCTCAACTTAAAACTTCTAACCCATTTAGAGTGCAATGGAATTGTTCACTTCTTGGTTCAAATTTTGGCTGGAAAGTGATGGTAAGACAGCGCTTTCCCGCCATTTTGTCTCCCTCCATCATCATAATGTAGTCTCTGTAAAATGTTCCACCCCATTGAGTAGCACTAGCATTATCCTCAGCAATCTGATTGTTTATGACAACAGAGAACTCTTTCTTCCAATCACTCTCTGACATTTGAAGTTCAGAAAAATGGAGCCTGGTCAAGTATCTAAATCCCAAGTCACTGGTATTTTCCATGTCAGATTATTTGTACTGAATTTAGTGTCTGAATGCATTGCTCTTGCTGTTTGATAAACTTTGATTGGTGCAATATATGTTGGTGTTTTACCTCCATATCTGACTGTAATTAAACTATTGACAGGAACAGCAGCTGGTTCCTGCAAGAAGTTTGAATCTTCATCCCACCTGCGGAACATTCTTGAATCCTCAGCTGGTGAGATTGAGGTTCCACCAACATTCAGCCTGTGAACCAGCTCCAACGCCGTGCTGTTATCTATGTAAAATCTGTACTTCTGGCCAACAACACGGGCACCTAGTTCCCCCTCTGGAGTGAAGTAAAGACGGTGGGCATGGAGACAACCTCAATACCGTTGACAAATGCAAAGAAGTCATCTGATTTCCCTGTTTTCTGAGCCGGGGAGAATGTGACAGTCAATGCCCGGCCCTCCTCTATATTAACACAGTACTCTTTGATGATCTGCTTCGAGCCTGAGAAATCTGAAGCAAGAACTGTGCTGAAGTTGCTGAGGAGTGTGAAATGGCCGGCTTTAACGGTGAACAAGGGATTAGACTTTATGAATCCCTTGTATGTATCTTGATAGAAATGAAGGCGGACGAATTTCTGCCCGGATTGACAGGGAAAACATAAGTAAACTCATGGCGAGATATTCGGGCAGTTTTATATACAGAATCCAGTGAAGCAACCTGGTTGATGGTTCTTGAATTGAAAGATTTGCCAGTAATTTGCGGCTGGAAGGTTGATCCAAACCCGTAATCCCCACTCCAAACTCGTCCATCCAGCGCAGCGAAATTACCGGAAGAACCACAAGAAATGGCGATACTGTTGGGCGGGGAAAGTTTGCTGGCAAGAATGATCAGGGTATGCAAGAAGTAGCAGAGAGTTTTTAGAATATATGATACTTTAGAAACATACATTTTCTTGTATTGACAGAGTTGGGCCTGGAGAGAATGCAAGCAAAGATATAGGCTATATATTCATTTACTTGTGAGAGAAGAATGATTTTTAATGTGGAGTCAACTCAAGCAGAGAGGTCTTCGTCTTTGTGTGGATAATTTACATTATGCTTGCTGTGTCGACCAACCTTGGGATATTTGAAAACTAGTCGTCTGTCAATTATTATTCAGGTTCTTTGAATTTAATTTCATTGTGACTCGTTTCATTTCATTTATTTATTATTGTTTGCCAATGCTATTGATCCAAGTGTTCGTGGAAGAAGAAAACCTGTTAGAATTTTAGAGAGATAAAATGGAAATTGAGACAAATGTGGGTAGGACTTGGGAGGAAAAAATGGATTTGGAAGGTTCCTCCATCAAATTTTGAACCACTGTTTTCATTCGGTGTCTTTCGTGGAAGAGGAGGTGCAAACATTGAGGACTTTCTGAAAATGTACCTGGAAAATTCTATTGTACGTTTTTCTAATTTACGAAAAATTAGTGAGACCTTGCTAAAAATAAAAAAAATAAAAAATAAATTACAAATGAGGCCTTACTTCAATAAAAGAACAAATTGAGTTGAATTTAACTCAATGTTATTACGGTCATCAGCAACGATAAATAAATAAATAATTCAAAATTCTTAATTTTAGTACACATCAAATAATACTCTTATTTTAACAAGATTTTTTTTTCTCATCTAAGTACCCATTTATCACCTATTTCAATATCCAGATATTTTTGTTATTAAAAAAAAAAAAATCTTGCTAACTCCTACCATGATCCACGATCCTACCCTCATGGGTCGGCCCATACAGCGCTAATTCAAACCAGTTCAACTTTCCCCGTTTCCTTTCGGGCTGACCCAACCATCGAGACCCATAGACAGTTAGACACCCATATCTGATTTCGCACTACCCAATTATGGTGGATGTGTACAGACGGGTTAACGGGTCGGGTCGTCAATTGCCGCCGATATACGGGTTTTGTACAGTCATCAATGCAATAAACATGCCTACACAAAAATCATGTCAAAATCCCTGCAACGAAGCATTAAAACACTACGAAAATAACGTATATACAGCAGCTCATTCAATTTCGTGTCCAAAATCTGCTACTAGTGTACATAACGTTGGAGCTGGCTGCTATTTAACTATTTGCACATGCAGTCCATGTGTTTGGTCAAATGACGCATCCACAGTGAGATAACAGGGAGACCAAAATTACGAGAAGAATATCTATGTTTTTGAAATGGGACATTACCGCTAACTGCTTCCAGTGGGAAGATGTAAATAAACTTTTGATTGAAGCTAAGCATCAAGCTACCGTTGCATTGTGTTGTCATATTCAAAAGTTGCCACACTGTCAGTGGCATCAACGATGCCGCTCTGTTCGTCTTTATGGAAGGTTCTGGAAACAAATGACGATGATTCTGTGTTGGCATTCTCAAATTTGGGTTCACCCCCAAAATCAATGTTGGCCTTTCGAGAGGCTGCTTCTTCTACTTTCTCTTGTAGCCATAGGTCTTCTCCGAGCAGCATCTTAAGCACGGAAGGCATTGTCGGGCGGTGGTTCGGGTCATATTGGATGCATAGAAGACTGACTTGGATACATCTCACTGCTTCGTCCACTGAAAATTCCCTAATGGATTGGTCTACCAGGTTCCATGGTCGCCCTTCACTCCACAGTTGCCATGCCTGAACATGGGCCATATCATTATCACGATGTACGCATGGGAATTATATACTCACTCAAACACCAATGTAAGTCCACTTTGCCCATACTACTTCCTCTTTTTTCATATGTCCTTGAGATCATGGAATTTGTTGATTTACATGTTTGTTTACTTCAAAACTTTTATAATATATTACAGTGAAACACTTGGTAGTTGATATAATTAGGCTATGCCGGTGGCATTTGCAACAATTGACTCTTGCCCCCGTCATAGATGTGTTCTTTGGTCATATCAACTTTAGGTTCATGTGAATAATGGTTCGGAAATGACTGAGAAGTGAATGAAGGCAGCAAGAGGACAAAACAAATACTATGAATTTCAGCGAGGGATTTTGTTTAGTGAGAAGTAGTTTAGTTGATCTTATACCAGCCGGAAGATTGGACTTGAGATATGATATTATTTGTGTATTGATGTGATTTTTTTTTCACTCTTTACTATTTACGACGAACTCGCTTGTGAATTTGTACATAAATTTCATAAAAGGTTTCTCAATACTTACATTTCCAATAAGGCCCGTGCCGTATCTTGGATATCCCGTATTTTTCTTGCCACTCAAAATCTCCAGAACTAAGACTCCAAAGCTATACACATCTAACTTATCTGAAAGTCTCCCTTCAATAGCTTCTGGAGGCATGTAACCTCTGCACATGCAATTTACAGAAACAAATATCATTTCTCCTAACTTGGAAAAATATATACAAGAGTGAATATGGCATGTATCCTGACAGTACTTACAAAGTCCCAGCAACTCGAGTTTCCACTTCAAATTGATCTTGTTCAAAAGTTTTAGAAATGCCAAAGCTTGAAATTTTAGGATTCATTTTAATGTCCAGTAAAATATTGGAGGGTTTGAGATCCCTGTGAATTATTCTCGACCCTGAATCTTGATGAAGATAAATAACTCCATTAGCAACACCTGTGATGATTTGGAAGCGTACTGACCATTCAAGCTGATGACGCCGCACTTCATCTATGTGCAAATTTCAGTTCGTCACATTAATAGACAGGAATACAATGTTAGGTCTAATTATTGTTTACCTATTTAATATTGAAAACTGAAGAACAGGTTCTGAAGGCACCAACCGAATATAAAAGAATCTAAACTTCCGTTCTCCATGAACTCATATAAAAGCATCCCTTCTTCATCTATGCAATATCCAAGCAGTTTAACGATGTTTCGATGATGGAGATTTGAAACCAAAAGAATCTCGCTTTTGAACTCATCGAGTCCTAGCCTTAAACTGGAAAACCTTTTAACTGCAACTATACGTCCTGTAGGTAATACACCCTGTACAAAGATATAGTAGAATTAGTACAAAGATGGAGAAATTTGCTTCACCATCCTATCTTGTAAAATAAAGGAGAAAGAAAAATTAAGTCTCAATAAAGGTACCTTATAAACCGAACCAAATCCACCTTCTCCAATCTTTTGTGAGAATTGATTGGTGGCAGCTGCAATCCTAGTCAGATCAAACTTTGGTAATTTAATGTCTGCTTCACAAATTTCTGCGAATAATTGTTTATGCGTCACATGATTGTAGCATATTTGAGAAGTTTAGAACATGATGTAAAATGCTTGAAATTTATTGTGGCCTTATTGTAACCAAATATATATATAGATATATATGTTGCGACCATATGAATATATACCTGATATTGAGATGACTTCCTTTCTCTTGGATGGTTTTATCCTGTTCCAAAATGCATCCCAGGTCCAAAGCCGTAATGGCTTATATGTTTTTGGTTTTCTCCCATTTTTCTTGCCAGCTGGAGGGTCAGTGTGATCCATTTGTCTATTATTTTGTTCTGTGGGAGGAGATGGAACTGTCCGCTCATCTGTGGAGACTACTTCGGTACTAACAGGCAAAGTAGCTTCTTCATTTGATGGACAGAAATCATCAGCAACACTGTTTCTCTGACTTGGTACAGCAAATTTTCCGCTTTCCTGTTGCTCGAGTGCAAACTCAAGTTGTAGCACAACCTGAGCCATTGTTGGCCGTTTTTTGGGTTCATCATGCAAACATCTTTCAGCTACCTCAACAAATATCTTCAGGCTATCTGGTGAGATTTCCTCTACCATACTCGAAGCTACTATTTGATCAACCTCCCCATTATTAATTCTATTTTGAGCCCATTTGGTTAGGCAATACTCATCCTCTCCAACACTTGAATCCATTGCTGGTCTACCACACAATACTTCCAACAACACTACACCGAAAGCATATGTGTCACTCTTCCTTGTTAGTTTATGCGTGCTGAAATAATATGGGTCAAAGTACCCAAATGTGCCCTTAACTTTTGTGCTAACATGGCTTTGTAACTTGCTTTTGTCTTCAGGTTTAGCCAAGCCAAAATCCGCTACTTTAGCTGTGAAATTTTTATCCAGCAGGATGTTTGAAGTCTTTATATCCCGATGTATGACTCCATGGCCTGTGTGAAGATAGTCTAGACCTCGACCAGCTCCAATGCATATATTAAGGCGTTGCTTCCAGGGAAGAGAAGAAAAGGTATTGCCCTCCCTTTCAAGTTTGTAGAGGTGGTCAGCCAGCGTTCCACATGCCATGTATTCATAAACAAGAATCATTTCCCTGCTTTCACTGCAGTAGCCAATTAGAGAGACGAGATTAATATGTCGGAGCTCAGAAAGTGTTTCGATCTCTGTCAAAAACTCATGTTTCCCTTGCTTTGAGTTTGATTTCAACCGCTTTATGGCGACAGTCTCTCGCCCATTATCGATAATCCCTTTGTAAACCTTACCAAATCCCCCTTTTCCAATAACAAATGCATCACTGAAGTTTTTGGTGGCCAATTGGATCTCAGCCAGTGAGAACTGTCGACAGAGCCGTTCAGCCCTGGCTGATAGTTTGTTTTCCTCCTCAGTAGGGCTACTGGATTCCCAAATTTCCCTTAGCTCATAAACAACAATGTTTATCAGAGCGATTATGGCTACAGCAATAGCTGCAGTTGCATTTCTGTGACCCGAAACTAGTAGTAAGTTCTGGAAAATATTCCAGGATGGTGAATCTCTTGCTGGCAGGAAGGCATTTGGACTGGCAAGACTATTATCATGATTGCTCAACTTGAATACTTCAAATCCTTTGAGGAGTCTATTTCCATCCATAAATTCATCATATGACTGCAACAAGATCAGGAGATCCCGTTTGCCCTCTTGTTTTCGCCCTTTCATTGCCACGACGTAGTCCCTATACCATAGGTTGCCATGGTCATCCCTTTCTTTTACAATCTCCTTGTTAGTATCAACAATCATTTCATTTATAAGGACTTTGAAAATCACACCACCAGCCTCTGCTGTCTTGAGTCCTGTGTTGCAGAAATGAATCCTGACCAAGTACCTAAAACCTACATCTACCAGTATTTTCCACATAAAATTGTTAATCTCATTACCCTTAGGTTTTGGAACTGTTCCCCACATTCCCAATATATCATCAAAATCATCACCCGACGAAACAGAAACAGAATCCCTTCTGACATTTAGTCTGTGGATTAGTTCAAGTGCAGTGCTGTTGTCGATATAGACCAGAGACCTTTGACCGACCACGTGGGCTCCAAGATATCCACCTTTAAAGTAAGAAAGATGAATAGGCACTGGGATTATCTCAATCCCATTTATGAAAGCATATGCACTGTCTCCTGATGGACTAATTGCAGGAGATAAAGTCATGTTCAGTTTTTCATTTTCTTGAATGTTTAAACAGAACTCCTTGGCGAAAGAATTCACACCAAGAGCACCAGCAGTTAATGAAGCACTGAAGTTACTGAGAAGGGTGAAAGGTCCAGCTTCTAGAGTGAACAAGTCTTTGAACTTTTCGAAACCTTTATATGGAGCTGGATTAAAGTGAAGGCGGAGGATTTTCTGACCTGGGCTCACTTCAAATGCATAGGAGAATTGAGAATCAGAGATTCTTGCAGTCTTGTATGGAACTGGATTGATCAAGTTACCGTGGATGGCAGTTGAGGTGGTTGATTTGCCCTTTATCTGTAAAAAGGAGGAAAGGTTTGGTTTTACATCTCCAATCCATTCTCTCCCGTTGAGTGCCGAAGAAGTGCCAATCGAACCGCAGTTAACGGAAAGGTGGTTTTTGAGCTTAGCTGGATTTTGACTGCTTGCTGGAAATGCATTGAGGGAGAAGAGAAGCAGCAGAGTAATGGAAACTGGAGAGAGATGCATAATTTGGTTTTTCTTTGTTTTTTTGATGGGAGGTTTGTGTGCGATGGATAAATGTGGAATTGGAAATGGTGGGAATGATTAATAGGAGTGATGAATTTCTAAGTCTACGAGGAGATTTGCTAGGAAATAGCAACAGCTGACCAGAATGATTTTTCGATGGCTTATCAAGCTATATGTGAACACTTGCATATGCTATCCGTGTTAGGAAAAGTTGACGCCGGAAAGTTTACTTCATTATTTTTTTCTTGTATGTAAAAAGAATTAATTTCTCAAAGAAACCAAAAAGTCTCTGCTGATTCGGGTATGAGTTTTGGACAATTCTACCTAAGTTTGGACCCGAGACATAATTCAGCTTTTTTATTTTGCAACCGAAACCCGACCCAAAAAGGAGCTCCCCGAAATTTAAAATAAAAAATAACCCAACCAGGTTTAACGCGAACGCCTGCCCCCAGTTGAAGCCGGTCAATTTATCCTGCTCAAGAACTTTAGTGCCTCGTTTCCTGCTGATGCGATCAGCGTTAATTCTTTTGCCAAGGATTTCTGTTTAAACATACAAGAAAATCAACAGCTCACTATAACTTTTTCTCCAGCAATTAGTCAATCAGGAGATATTACATATATGCTTTCATAAATGGCATCGAGATCATCTCAGTACCTGCCCATCTTTCTTACTTTCATGGCGGAGATATCGGCGTCCAACTAGTTGGTCAGAAGTCTCTGGCCTATGTTGATAACAGCATTTCAATTGAAATAATCGACAGACTAAATATTAAACAGAATCCTGTTATGTCGAATGGAGATTCTTGTTGGAGCAAACTAAGAATTAACAAAAAAGGAATATTGCAGTTTATTTTTATTAACTGCAAATGTGCTTAAATACAGCAAAAAGAATAACAGAAATTCCTATATTTCAGCTCAACCATGGAACATGCCTCCATGTTTAACAACTCAGCTAGAAAAATGGAAATAATGACTGAAATACAATAAAACAAGTCAAAACATAACAGAAAAAGAAAAAATGCAGCAACTAAATTGGAAGTGCAGCTGCTAAGTCAACTTCTTAACACTCCTCCTTGGCTTTGATGCTGCAAACTCCAAGTTTTTCCCTTAGAAACTCAAATTTGCTTCTTTCCAAAGGTTTGGTAAAGATGTCTGCAATATTGTCATCAGTTTTGCAATATTTCAGAACAACAGAACCTTCTTTCTGCACATCTCTAAGGAAAAACAATTTGATATTAAAGTGCTTTGTTTTTCCATGAAAAACTGGATTGTTTGAGATAGCTATTGCTGCTTGGTTATCCACAAACACATCTGTGCTTTCATTCTGCTTCAGGTTCAGATCAAATAACACCTTTCTAAGCCATAAAGCTTGATTTGCAGCAGATGTAGCTGCAATAAACTCTGCCTCCGCAGTTGATTGTGCAACAGCTTCTTATTTTTTACAATACCAAGAGAACATTCCTAACCCCAGATTAAAACAATAACCTGAAGTACTTTTCATATCATCAGAACCACCATGATCACTATCAGAATAGCCCTGCAGAACATGAAACTGACTAGCACCGAACTTGATTCCATGCTTCAATGTTCCTTTCACATATCTTAGAACTCTTTTAGCAGCAGAAAAATGAGTTTCAGTAGCACAATTCGTAAATCGAGATAGCAGACTCACAGAATGTAATATGTCAAGTCTTGTGGCAGTTAAATACATCAAACAACCCACTAGACTTCTGTACAGAGTTTCATCAACCTTTTTCGCTGCATCTTTCTTGCTGAGCTTTACATTTTTACCCATAGGAGTTGTAGCAATCTTGCACTCATCCATTCTGAATTTCTTCAGAATTTCTTTAGCATATTTTGTTTGGCAAATGAACACCTCTTTCTCCTTTTGTTGAACCTCCATTCCAAGAAAATATGCCATTTCCCCCAAGTCAGTCATCTCAAAGGTCTGTTGCATATCTTTCTTGAATTTATTCACAAGTTCCAAATTGCTTCCTGTAACAAGCAAGTCATCCACATATAGGGAAACAACAACAAAATTGATCTCATCACCTTTGATGTAGAGGGTAGCCTCATTGAGACTTTTTTTGAACCCCAGCTGCATCAAATGCTCATCAATTCTGCTATACCAGGCCCTTGGTGCCTGTTTCAGGCCGTATAGTGCTTTTTTGAGCAAATACACATCATCTGCTTGCTCTTTCACAACAAACCCCTCAGGTTGTTCAACGTAGATCTCCTCCTCGAGAAGACCATTTAGAAATGCTGACTTCACGTCTAGCTGGTACGCTTTCCAACCCTTTTGAGCAGCAATAGCCAGCAGCAACCTGATTGTTTCAATTCTGGCAACAGGAGCAAATGTGTCAGAAAAATCAACACCAAGGATTTGAGCATAACCTTTCACAACAAGCCTTGCTTTATGCTTGTTTATAGAGCCATCTCCATTCAGCTTTGTTCTGAATACCCACTTTACTCCAATCACTTTTCTGTCATCAGGTCTTTTTACCAGTTGCCATGTTTTATTTTTCTCAATCATACTCAACTCCTCCTCCATTGCAGCTACCCATTTTTTATCTCTTTTTGCCTCCTGAAATTTTTCTGGTTCCAGGACCGCAATATTGCACTTTTGATAGATTTCAGAAAGTGATCTTATGCCTCTGATAGGTTCATCATCAACCAAATCAGTTTCGGACAGCCCTAGTAACTTAGAATCTTGACTTGGAATTGTACCAGCCTGATCTCCTTTCCAATTCCATTTAGCATCTTCCATAAAATGCACATCTCTGCTTATTAGAATTTTTCTTGTATCAGGTTGAAAAACTCTATAAGCCTTTGAAACTGAACTGTATCCCACAAAGATTCCAACTTTAGCTTTTCTGTCGAGCTTGTCTCTTTTAATCTAAGGCACATAAGTGAAGCACAAGCAGCCAAACACTTTTAAATTTTTTAAAGAGGGTTTGTAACCATACCAAGCCTCAAAAGGTGTCTTCCCATCAACTGCCTTTGTAGGAAGTCTGTTTAGCAGAAACACAAAAGTGTTAGCAGCCTCTGCCCAGTATTCTTTTGGCAACTCCTTTTCATGAAGCAAACACCTGGCCATCTCCATCACTGTACGATTTTTACGTTCACTGACTCCATTTTGCTGAGGAGTATATGGAGCAGTGAGTTGATGTTCAATTCCAGCATCTTCACAAAACTCACTAAAAGTTACAGATGTGTACTCCTTCCCATTATCAGACCTCAACATCTGAATTTTGCAGCCACTTTGTGTTTCAATCCATTTCTTGAATTTCCAGAACACACCAGCCACTTCTGATTTGAATCTGAGAAAATATATCTAGCACATTCTGCTATAATCATCAATGAAAAGCAGATAATACTTACTCCCATTAAGTGAAGGAGTTCTATGAGGACCAGCCACATCAGTATGAATCAACTGAAGCTTTTCTGATGCTCTCCAGGTAGCTTTCTTGAAAGGAAGCCTTGATTGCTTTCCATATTGGCAAGCCTTGCATTCTGGCAGTTCAGCTTCAAGATTAGGCAAACCTCGAACAAGTTCATTCTTTTGCATATTCACCACTGCTCTATGATGAAAATGACCCAGCCTTTTATGCCACACTTCTGCATTCACTGTTGTTGCTGAGCAGACTGATTGCTTTGCATGTAGAAAATCTAGTGCAAAACTCTTCCCTTTCATGCTCACTTTGAACATATCTTCATCTTTTGAGTTTTTGATTAAGCAGTGATTGCTCTCAAAAAACACTTTAAAACCGCTTTCAAGAAGCTGACCAACACTCAGCAAATTTTGATTAATGTTAGGTACAAATAACACTTCGTGAATGAACTTTGTACCTATTGAAGTATCTACTGCAACTGTGCCTATTCCTTTCGCTGCGATATATTCTCCATTACCAATCCTTACTTTGGAAATGAATGACGTATCCAGCTCCTTGAATAGATCCCTGTCAAAGGTCATGTGGTTGGTGCAAGCACTGTCAATGAGCCATTTGTCACTTGAATGACTTGCTGCAAGACAAGTAGTTACAAATAGTTGCTCCTCTTCATAATCAGCTACTTGAGCAACATTTTTCTCCTGTAGATCATCTTGAGCTACAACCTTGCTCTTGCATATTTTTTGATGATGTCCCATTTTCTGGCACTTCTCACATTTCACATCAGGTCTCCTCCAACATTTCGATGGTGGATGACCCTTTTTGTTGCAGTGCTTACAAGGAGGAAAGTTAGACTTTGATGAATCTGAACTATCCTTCTTGTTTCCTTTATACTTCCCTTTCCCTCCTTGATTTGTTTGCACCTTTGCAGCCAATGCTCCTTCAACAGAACCTTCACTTCTCATAAGCCTTCTCTGTTCTTGAGCCTGCAAAGCATGTATCAATTCTGCCAAGCCAATCTTTGACAGATCCTTAGTATTTTCCAAAGAAGAGATGGTAGCTTCAAATCTTTCTGGGACAGTAACAAGAATTTTTTGAACTATTCTTGTATCAGCAAATTCAGAACCAAATAATCGTACCTTGTTTACGATATTGAGAAGTCTATCTGAATACTCTTTAATAGTTTCAGATTCCTTCATTTTCTGCATCTCAAATTCTCTAACCAGATTCAGCACTTGCATTCCTTTGATCTTCTCATCTCCTTCGTATTCCTTCTTGAGATAGTTCCATATATCAAAGGTTGTTTTCAAGGTCATGATTCTAGTGAAAATTGAAGATGAAACTGCAGCAAACAAGCAGCTTTTGGCCTTGGACTTCCTTGCCTTCCTTTCTTTGAAATTCTTCATTTGAGCCACTGTAGGATTGTCGGTTAGTGGAAGCACTTGGTAATCTTCCTCAACAGCCTCCCAAAGATCATTTGCATCCAGGTAAGCCTCCATTCTGATTGCCCAAACTTGATAATTTTCTCCATTGAACACAGGAGGTGCAATGGCATTGAAAGAAGTTTCTGCACTCCAAGCCTCCATTTTGGTGAATATACACTCAAATTCCTCACAAGTCCCTTAAGAAGAGTGCTCTGATACCAGTTTGTTGGAGCAAACTAAGAATTAACAAAAAAGGAATATTGCAGTTTATTTTTATTAACTGCAAATGTGCTTAAATACAGCAAAAAGAATAACAGAAATTCCTATATTTCAGCTCAACCATGGAACATGCCTCCATGTTTAACAACTTAGCTAGAAAAATGGAAATAATGACTGAAATACAGTAGAACAAGTCAAAACATAACAGAAAAAGAAAAAATGCAGCAACTAAATTGGAAGTGCAGCTGCTAAGTCAACTTCTTAACAATTCTCATGACATGTTTCCAACTTGGGCAACACTAAAAGCAAACAAGATTTAAACTAGCACCTGGAGGCTATTTGTAGATGTGGGGTTCAGATACTTGATCGGGCTTCATTTCTCAGAGAGAGGAATCAGGATTGCAGGAAGTGGTGATGTGGTGTTTAAAGTCCTAATTAATGATATGATTGCCGACACCAATATGACATAGTGAACGCGAAGGGTGTTGGTGAAATTCCTTGGTATAGAGACTACATGGTGATGATGAGAGGGCAGAAAAAAGAGGGTAAACGTGATGTCTCAATTTCTCTGCAGTCATATGACGAACTCATAGACGGACAAGGACTTGTTACGGGATTCGAAATATGTAAGTTGAGCAACCATGACAATAGTCTTGCCAGTCCAAATGAGTACTGGTGTAGGGAATCTATGGCGATGGTGAGAGGGCAGAAAATGTGGATAAACGTGATATCTTGATGTCTCTGCCGCCGCCACACGATGACATCATAGACGGACATGGACTTGTTGCGTGGTTTGAATCATTTAACTTGAGCAACCATGACAATAGTCTTGCAAGTCCCAATCCCTTGCCCCTAGTTCTAGAAAATTCACCATCCCTGCCCATTAATTCTCTTGGTCAGAGAAATGCAATCGCTAATGTTTCAATAACTACAATTTCTCTTGTAAATAATATTGTTCACATGTTGATGGCAATTTGGGAATCTAGTCATCCTAAGGAGGAAAACAAGCCATCTATGAGAGCTGAAAGAGTCTGTTGCGGTTTTTCACTAACTGAGATCCGATGAGCTGCTAGAAATTTCAGTTATGCACTCTTAATTGGAAAGTGTGGATTCGGTAAAGTCTACAAGGGCCATGTTGCTAAAGGGCAACAGACTGTAGCTATAAAAGTTTAAAACCAACCTCTAGGCAGAGGGTGAATGAGTTTTTGACAGAGATTGAAATGCTTCCCGAACTCCGACATGTTAATCTAGTTTCTCTAACTGGTTATTGCAATGAGCATGGAGAAATGATTCTTGTTTACAAATGCACGGCCTGTGGGACACTAGCTGATCGTCTCTAAAAACTTACAAGGGAAAGCAATAAAACTGTTCTAATCTTACCTGGAGACAACGCCCTAATATTTACATTGGAGCTGGTCGAGGACTAGACTAGCTTCACACTGACCGTGGAATCATACATCGTGATGTAAAGGCTTCAACCACTCTGGTTGATGAAAATTTTGTGGCTAAGGTTTCTGATTTCAGCTCGGCCAAACCTGAAGACATGAGAAAGTTACGGAGCCATGGTAGCACAAAAGTTAAGGGCACATCTTAGTGCCTCGACCAATATTATTTCAGCACTTGTAAACTAACAAGGAAAAGCGACGTCTACACATTTGGAGTGGTGTTGTTGGAAGTGTTATGTGGGAGACCGGCTGTGGATTCAAGGCTTGCAGAGGATAAGCGGATTCTGACCAAGTGGGCTTCAGAGAAAATTAGGAATGGAGAAGTTGATCAGATTGTAGGTTTAAGTCTGAGAGACAAAATTTCGCCAAATAGCCTGAAGATATTTGTGGAGGTTGCTGAAAGATGCTTGGATGATGAACCAAAGAATCGTCCAATAATATCTCAGGTTGTGCTGCAACTTGAGCTTGCACGAGAGCAAACAATTCACGGTGTTAAAAGAGACAGCAAGTGTTTCTGATGACACGCACCCTCATAATGATCAAACTGGCCCATCAGTTAACACAGGGAATCTCATAACTGAGAGAACAAAATAACATGGAAGCGGTTAACAGTGAGCTTTCAGAAGGAAGAAACATGGGAGAAAAGCTGCAACGTGTAAGCCATCACGACTTTTGCCATGGGACGCACTTTGGAACAGAGTTAAACCAGCCAAGAAAAATGAATTGTTGTTATCAGGTATATAAATTTGTACCTGCCACAACACAAGTCACGAACTTTTCCTATTCATTTCATAATTTCATAGTCATAGCCTTCTTTACCTTATGATTTATAAAGTTTTCTTCTCAAGTGTCTAACATGTTTGAAAATTGCAGAAGCTTTTGAGGAAGGCAACTGAATGGAAACTCGGCAAATGGGGTATAACAGTTAAGGCAAACATTGAAGCTGATTAAAGTCGAGTTCTCTTTTTGTTTTTAAATAAACATTGAGGCTCATTGGAGTGCACTTGGAATGAATTGAGAGTTGAAGCTTAAATAAGGATACTTTGGTAAGACCACGCAAAAATGCCTAGTCAGAAAGGTCTCTCTTTTAAATACAAACACTATAGGAAAAGCGGTTGTGCAATTGGAAACCCAATCCAGCACTATATTTGGTTTACTCTATTTAGCTATGACAAATAGTTCTGTTACTTATTATCCTTATAAAATTAATATGTAATCACAAACCTTAACTCATAAAATCAATCAATATAACTGTGATTACAAAGTACGTATTTCCATAATTGGTTATCAGAACAATCATAACCACGCCAAATATTTTTGGCTAAGCAGGTCAAAAAAGAATTTGTGATTATAATGTAACTTATTTCTGGAATTGATCATAAGATGATCTTCGAGTGAAATTACACAAACGGCACCAGGTAATTATTAAAAAAGAAATCAAACATACAAGAACTAAGATCAATTACTGTTTCGTTTACTCATTTGACTCCAGCGGTTCTTCAACAGTGAATAAGTCGGTTATTAATCCTTTCTGCAATACTATTCCATGCCATCATTTTCAAAGGTTTCATTCTTATTGGTTTGGTGTCTGGTTTAGTTGTCATCAAATGCAATACTTGCATAAATATTTGATCGAGAGATGGATTTTATGCTAAAATCCTTCTTGTTCGTTAATTCAGCTTGACATGAAGGCCGTAAGAGTAATTTGATGTGCAGCCTCAGAAGTCAGAAATGCCGTTTTTAGGCTGAGAATTAAGGATGATGTTTACTACTTCCTTTTTATCACTTAATCAATACAGAGGGGGTGCTCCATAACAAAAACCCAAATAATAAATATCAGTTCGGTATTGTTAACGTTAAATTTGAACGATTAAAGAAACCAAATGTATTGTATAATGTACAATACTAACAAGTTTCTACATACTTGATGATTAAACAAAGAAAAAGGTCCTATACTTCTAAACACTATACTATATGCTCATTACCAAACAAAATAATTTCTGGTATATATTCGAGGAGACTTCACTCAGTGGGACAAAATTGTGAAGCCTAAAAACCTATGCTAATACACTACATTATCATTTTATCAAATGTATATTTAATTTTTTGGCTCGTGATTGTTGATTGGTGGCTTTCGTCGAGGCCGGTCCCCGCCCTTGTAGTCCTTGCTCATCAGGTTTGCAACCTCTTCAACCGCATCAAGATACGACTTTGGTTCATCATTTTTCTCAGAACTGTAATGCCGTTGTTCGGTAAACACGTGTCTATTGCCAGAGCTTGTTGTACGTGTAGCTTCATGTGGCCCCTCAGATTTGTGATCTCCCATTCGGTTCAACATCTCAACATTACTCTGAAGGTGGACAATTAAAAAAAAAAAGAAGGAAAAAGAAAAGAACACGAATTTCGTTTAATGAGTCGGGATAGAGTCAGAAATTTGAATACAAGCGAGGAATCTTTAAGAAACCTCGTGTGGCCGTATGGGCTCTATATATGAGGATGAGAAATCTACCTGAGTATCGACGCAAACGCTTTCTAGTTGTTGTTCTTGGAGAGATTTATGATCAAGATCAGCTGGTTTATTTTTTCCTATAGCAAAGTAGAGAAAAAGAGTGTTGAATTGATTGGTATACAATACAGTACTTAGTTCATTTTTGCCTTAATGCTAAAATATTTAACTAATGCCTTTAAGCAACACAGCTTGAACCTGAAATGGATAATGGTTTACTTTCCAGCCCTTGCAACATTTTTCTTCCCTCAAGAAATCTTTTTCCATTAGCATTAGCACCATCAAAAGCATCCTGTTTTCAATTATATTTAATAATGATTACCATAATCAAGAAATTAAGAGCAAGATAATCATTAAATACAGTGGTTCGAACTTTAAACTGACCTGAAGGGACTTATCTAGTTCTGTTTCCCTCTTTATTCCAATATTTCCTGTAAATGAAAAATTTTAAAAAAAAAAAAAAAAAACTCAAAAAAGGTGTCTTGAATTTGTTGGAAATATATAAGTAAATTGGTAAGAAAAAAAAATGGTAATAATATACCTTCATAACCATTTGCAGTACAACACTCTAGAGCAAGCAAAATGACCAGCAATCCTGAGTAACTTGCAAAAGCCATTAGTGAAATTTTCTTGAAAATACTTGATCTTTTTCTAAATAACTGAACAGGGGAGCCTAGGAAATGCAAAGGTGGCCTTTTTATAGAGTTCAAACCAGAGTCAAAGCTAGGGTTCCGACAATTAGCTTGTTCTGCTCAATTTTTTTCTTTCTATATTAATTTCTGCTACAAACAGGACTTAGGAGAACTCAAAATGATTAAAATAACGACACAATTAGAGAAATATAATTTGATATGTACTGAAAAAATAAAAATCATAGCATAGCATAGCATATGCATGGGTTTGAATAATGAATGTGATTTCATTGGCTAAACATACTGCGAATGCTAATCACGAGGAGTCGGCTGTCGTTTCCTATGATCAAGGGCTGTTTTTGAAGCGTGGTAACAAATATCATCATGCAGGATATCATTGCTCTACAATTTCAAGTGATTAATTTTTTTTCATTATGGCTAAATTTTAATTTTCTTGATAGTCACACTAGAGAAGATTGAGGTCAATATATTGGAATATTTTTGTCTAAAGACAGCAGTAATTATTCTTCAACTATGAGCCGTGAACACTTCATAATACTCATATCTTTGAACAAAAGGGAGTTAAAAATATATATATATATATATATATATTTTCGTTTTTTTGAAAACAAACATAAGCTTCAGTATAATAGCAGAACTCCGAGTTAGAGATTCGTATATGTGTGTGTGTATGTGTGTGTGTGTGTGTGTGTGTGTGTGTCATGCCTTTGGATACCTATATTTGATCTCTAAAAGTTACTATTATTTTCAATATTCAACCTGGAATCTTGTAATATTTTTTTAACAAATTTACAGCTTTTGGTTGTGACTAAAACTGTTAGGCCAACTGGAGGGATTGCAGCTTTAATGGTTATGTTTGAATTTGAGAGAAACGTAGCAAGTTTGACTAAGCAGATATATACATTTAAATTTTGTATTTTTTCATGTGTTAAAAGAATTGATGTTGATTTGGAATTTTGCGTCCCTAGTTTGAAAAAATAGTCTAACTGACAACAGCCCTCATGTATGTTTATTTGAAATTTTGAAATAATAAAGGAATTGAAAATATCTTTGAATTAAACAGTAGAAAGAAAGTTAAATATTTGCGTCAGCGAATATATATGCATATATCATTTCGAAGATATACAGGCGATTAACCACGCGTACGTACCATCCATATATACACGCCTAAATTGAGAGTGTGTGTGTGTGTGTGTGTGTGTGTGTGTGTGTGTGTGTGTGAGAGAGAGAGAGAGAGAGAGGGATAGAGAGAGATCAGAGATCCTATAAAACATTGTGTTCCTTCTCTAAATTTATATACCTCCTACTGTAAAGTTCTTAACTTATTTCCCCCTTTTCTTTTTCCTGGTAATTATTAAGGGATTTCGATCGAATTATGAACATATCTTATTCAATTTAATTAATGAGTACTAGAAATCTACATATTTATGCATTTCAAATTCATTACATCTTTACAGTAATTCTCCAGAAATATGGTGAAGATTGTGGAGAGGAATTTAGCTAAGAAAAAAGAAAAAAAAAGAAAAAACCAAATGATAATTTTGAGGGAGAATAATTTTCAATCATTCCATTAATGAAGGTTGAAGAATATGAATCCAATGTAATTCCACACAAATACAAAATTAAAAGCCCACTTAAATGTCAATTTAGTTATGATCATTCCAAAATTCAGATCAATTTCCTGCTTAAGATGGAGACTCTAAATTTATTCGGAATCAGTTTTCATTAGGTCAAATCGATGATCAAGCAAGTGATATTATACTTTTCATCTAATTAATTTTTTTAAAATTATATGACATGTGATTAACGCTAATTCAGTTAAATCAAAATTGAGTTAGAATATTTATGATATTGTTGTGAGCCACCACACTTGCCAACAAATAAATTCGGTTTAGTGGGCGGGGCTCAGTTGAGGTTCACAAGGCAAAAACCACATGAGCCATCAAATGAAGATCTTCGAGAACGTGGCCAAGTTGAGGTTTTTTGCATAGAATTACTCACTTTCTTCCATTTAAAAAGCTCTAGGCTCTAGTTATAGGTGTAAGCAAGTAATTTGGACACGAAGGCCTGCAATTTCCTAGCCCCCACTGCTTTCCCCTCTTGAGATCAGTGTTTGGGTGAGCCTTAGTCGGTTCTGTGGGCATGATTATGAGCAATGAAACATTTATTTTTTTTTAATTTTTTAAAAAACTGTTCTTCCTTGGCTTTTTTAAGGAAGAAATAATAGCCCATTATTATATCAATGCTACATATTCTGAACTCCATCGTGCTGCGAATTAGTGTGAAGAGGTCATGTGAAGGAAGCTCTACAAAAGAGGGAGAGACACGTGGATAGAAAGTAATGCTTCAGAGTACCAATGCCTTGTCCCCCCTCCAAACATTTTCTTCATTATTTCTTCAGAAATTCATAATACTGAGAGAGAGAGAGAGAGAGAGAGAGAGAGAGAGAGAGCTGTGGTCCTTTGAATGATTTCTTAATCCAACCAAAGAAGCACGACTATTTTGAGGATGAGCATACGGGCTTCACACACTTGTCCTCCATTTGTACGGAGGCAGAGCTTTTGAGGAACTTAGATTCCCCCTTTCCTCATCAAAACTTGCGTTTAAAAAAAAAAAAAAAAAAAGCACTGAAACTGAGAACCTAACAAGAAATTTCCCATGTCGTTCATATCCCACTTCTATAATAACTTCAATCATAGGTTACCATAGTCAGTGAGATTTTACAAATCAAGCAAGTGATTCTACTTTGGGAACAATCATGCTACCTGTACTCTTTTCATTAGTGGGATTAGAATTTTCTTATTTTCAAAATTAGCTATGGATACATCGAGGAGAATAGATACATTCGCCTACCCTATATAATGCCATAATATATATAGATATATATATATATATGATTAAAATTTAATATTCTATCCTGTTAAGAATGATAACATTGTCATGTATGATCCAACGGTTTATTATTCCACTTAAAACAGCATGAATTGAGAATTGAGGATACGAGACAAAACACATACATAGGGTACATAGATACATACACACAAACTTCACCCACTTGGGGTATCATCTGAGTAGGTTTGTGCAATATAAAGTTAAATATGATGATGTTAACATTTTACTTTAAAATATCATGTTACATGTGAAATGAACGGTTTCGGGAACAAACTTTTGAGAGGAAGTGACGTGAAATTTCAGAAAATAACAGTATATGCCAATGGCCTCCCACATTAGCCATTTAAAAAAACAAAGATACGATTACAGTGAAGGTTGCCAAGCTCGGGAATGACCCCTATGCACTTGGAATGAGATACAATAAGAGAGAGAGAGAGAGAGAGAGAGAGAGAGATCCATACACAACAGGAAAAGGAACAAAACACCCGAAGGGGAAATGGAGATGGGCATTGGATGTGTGTGTGCGTGTCTGTTCCAGTATGGATTAATTGGAAATTCTATAAATCAATGTTTAAAATTAAAAATAAACGTAGTCGTCATGTCCTAGTTAAAGCATCCAATACGAAATCTTCAATTCCTGTGAACTGTACAAACTTTAACAGAGTTTTATAGCCAATCTTTTGTATAAATCGAATTGGACCATGAATTGTGCTCGTTGATTCAAATGACACAAACTACAATTGAAATCATAACCTGTCTTAGAGTGAGGATCATCATCTATATTCACAATCCTAAACTAAAAACCACAAGCTCAATGGAGACTTGACAAATTAACAAATAAAAAGCTTCTAGAAATGGGGCTTGGCCAAAAAAAGTAAAGACTTGATATTCAAATACCCGGGGGAGCCACAAAATTTCATAGTCCCACAAAACTTTGAAACAAAATTAAATCCAGAATTCAGCCATAATTTGAGTATATTAAGCAAGGCAACTGCAGAGTAGTAAGTGTTTAGTCATTGAATCAATCGTAGCATCAGTGAGAACAAAGTAATATGTAATGCCAGAAGACACTTACCGCACCCCAACTGATTTAACCTAAGGAAGATGCACGGAGAAATTAAGCAAAACACAAAAACTGCATATTGACAAGAGCTACTATATAACCACAAGCAAGGCTCATCAATATATATAAGGAGGAGGATCAGTTGTTTACAGTTGAGAAAGCTCATGTTGATACGTACTTGGCAGATCAGGCATGTGTCCACCCATTGCACTGTAAAATTACTTCCTTTATGGCCACAATCAAAGGCAATGTCCTTCTGGCAACAGCCACCATTTCATAAGGTGATAAGAATATACAACATCAACCCATCAGTAATCTTAAAGCCTAAAAACTAGCAAGGATCATCAACATCTTGAACCAGAAAGTGCAGTTGTATCAACGGACCATAGCATCAAATCTTGGCTCATAAAAACAGACCTGGCTGTTGTAGGATTGAAGAGTGCAACCAGCTATCCAAGCCCACGTCTTCTTATCCACATCATAGAGAAGACCTCTACCTTGGTTCCAAGATGTGAAACATATCAAATTATCCTGCCCAAAGCATTCAAATCTTTCAGCAGATAGCCTCAAAAGAGCTCGAAAATACCTCGGCGGCATCCTACTAACCTCAACCCAAACAAATTTATTATGATCAAGCTCCCATATCTTCATGCTTTGCAGAGTACTATAAAGCCCAATTCTTCCAACAAGAAACAACCGTTTCTGGGTTCCAGCTACAAGATACCCATCTAACAAAGACCGAGGGAATTTTGCAGGTATATGTTCCCACTGCCCCGTTTCCAGTCGGTACATCATTAAACCAAGGGGCGAAAGAGTTTCCAGGTACAACCTAGAGTCACAAAACGCCATCTTTGAGGAGCAAAGGTTTACAGCAGGCATAGTTTGGTGAAGCAACCATTTATCGAGCTTCGAGTCATATACTTCAGTGGGTAAAGACTTGTCACCATATATATCACTGGTTGCAATAACTTTAAATGACCGATCCTTTCGGTCAACCACCATAATCAACTGTCTTTGCTGATTATAATGCATACTTGGCAAAGTCCTCCAAGATTGTGTCAGTGGATTACAAATTAACATCTTGAAAGTTAAACCATCCAGTCCCGAGAAGCATACTAGACCCCCCGAAGAACCAACCAACCAGAAAGCCCATTGGGGTAGAAATGTAAACGGGATCCTAAAACACTGCTTCAATGGCAAGCTAAACACTGAACATTGAGGGGTCTGTGAATTTTTCCAATATGTCAGAAGACAAGGGCCATGGGAGGGCACCTGTGAATGAAACTTCAAGAAACTATTGTCTTGCAAAATCGAATTCCATCTCTTACAAACAGAGCGGAGCCTAAATATCATGAATGGTGGAACCCAAGCTAAAATTTCGTTTAGCAGATCTTCTGGCAACATGGCCCATATATTATCTTCCATCTGGATATCTGGCTGGACGATTTTACTAAATGTGGACACAGTTTCTTCATCTAAACCCCTTGGCTTGGTTTTAATCACCTTCTGCCTTGAAGGGCTTGTGTTCCTTGACCCCATCCGGCCTAGAGGGCTGGTGTTCCTAGACCCACAGCCCCCAAAACTTGATTGCCGGTGGAAAACCTCCTCCTCTCGGAAGGAGCTACTCCTTATCAATCTGGAATTTGATGTTCCAGAAGCTTCTCCCATTTCAAAGGTAATATAAATACCCAAAACTCAAAATGTTAAATCTTGGCCCAGAATCTGATAAGCGCTAGTTAGGTTCCATGGACTTGACAAAATGTAAAGGTGGGAATTCATTCCGGGTAGTTGTAAATGCCGGCACCATCATAGATATCGAAGAATCTGACAATACAAACAAGAATTTCGCTTTATTCAGCCACCAAAAACAAACCCCTATTCAAGCAAAATACCCAAAATCATTAGAAATCCCAGTCATATGAAAGAATTAAGCAATCAGATGCAAAAAGCAAAAAAAAAAAAAACCATACACCGAACACTGCAGAATGTGACAACCAATGGACAGACGAGCCAAAAGATTACATTTTTCACATCCAAGATCCAAAGATACACTTTAAAGTAAACAACAAATCATTTCAGCAAAAACAGGTGTCTCTGATTTAACATTAACAGCCAAAAAAAAAAAAAACATTCAATGCAGAAAACGAAAAAGAAAAATTTACACTGAATCTAAGATGTGGTACATGGAAACAATGGTCTGAATGCCAGAGCTGATAATCGAAGATATCTTCTGGAGATGAATGTAGACAAAGAAAAATTCAAGCCCTAACCCCCCTTTTGTCTCTTCCTGTATTTATAATTTTCACTCTTTTCGGAGATTGACATCTCACCTTTTTCTGTTAGGTGGCTCTCATTTGCATTGGAGCACTTTTTTTCTTCTTTACTGCTGTGGGAGATGGAAGGGTGGGTCGCTCGAAACAAATGAGAACACAAAAAGAAAATGGTGTTGAAAGAGAGATGAACACCAAAAATATTGGGTGAGTTACGGACTTGTGGGCATGCCCGCCTGCAACATTTTGTCATTTTTTTCATAGATGTGCTGCGCAATTTGTCAAATGGGTCGAACCTCTCGTTTCGGGTGAGATCCGATTCAATCAGATTCAGTCACAGGCATACGGAGCGGGAGGGCAGAACTGTTAGACAAATTATTTAATTATCAATCAAGCATTAATACCCTTTAATCTCGACGAAGTTGCCTAAAATGAATATTTAGATAAAGAAGATATAAGAGTTATATATAACGGCAATTTCAAAAAATTCAAAAAAATATTTTTGATATCGGATTATAGATAATGTACTCGGTATTGATTGTGGTAAAATAAAGTGAAATTACTTCGTTAAGATTGGTTAAATAAAAAAGAAAAAATTAATTGTGAAATTTTATCAGCTCGACAATGAGCATTTCTTGGTGGTCAAGTTTATTACTACGATTATAATAAAGTTGTCGTTAGATATCTATATTAATGTTTACATAAATATTCCAAAAATCGAAGGAGTATTTGTTAATTTTTTTTTTTTTTTAAAAAGGAACTTATTTACAATTAAATCATGTCTTAAGGGGCATAAACATAATTTGTCCATTATTGCTATTAATCATAGTAAATGTAATATGACCATAAAACCCTCGAACTCTCGCCTTGTAATGCAAAATTAGGTTGTAGTGTAAGAGGGTGTTAAAACTTCTACTTTATGAGAAGTTAAAATCGTAGAGAAAGTTAAAAAAATGAAATAGTATAAATAGGTAGTGTTTGGCAAAATAAGTGAAAAGTATAAAAAAAAAATAGTTAGAGTGTGTGAAAAAAAGCTGAAAAGTGTTTCATTATGAGATATGTCAATTTGAAAATAATTACAAAAAACCAAGAAGCATAAAAAAGTTGATTTATAACTGCTTTCAACTTTTAGCTTTTTTCGATTAAAAAAAGGCAAAAACTCAAGCTAGTATACCAAATACTACTCCATTGCTTAAAAATAACAAAAAATACAAAATTGCTCTTTTAAATCTATTGCAAACACCACCAAGTGTATTAATCTGCACATATATAACACGTTAATGTCTGATTTTAACGTTTGACTTAAATAATATTCAATCGCACTCGATAACAATGATATCTATTTGAACTTATTTTATATTTCACTAACTTAAAATTTTATTTAAAGTGGTCAATAAAACAATTAAAGATTTACCGTTTCTAATTAAACAAGCAATTGTCAGTCTATATATGGTCTTTCTCTTATTGTTTTAGAATCTCATGCCTTTTTTAAAAGATTTCCCAAAATTCAAAAAATGCAACTCTTTGCTAATACTATTTCTCAATAAATAAATGATTCGATTATTATAATATATATATATATATATATGTATATATATTAGGAAAAGATTTGTCATGCATGTCCAACAAAAATTTGGAACCTATAATCTAATTTGAAATGACAATGCATTTACTTTGTTTTATTTAAGCAATTAATTGTGTTATAGTGTTTTTTTTTTATTATTATTATTCTCTAAAATCCCAAAGATTTGGTCACAGTTATAATTTAAAATAAAGTTTCTTTCATATTTTTAACCAGTTTATTTTAGTAATTCGTGGCACCGTCTCTACTCTCTAATAAATCTCTCTCTTATTGCAACTTTTGGGCTTTTGGCAGAGTTGGTTGGGCATCCCAGTCCTCTTGCAGCTTTCATTTTTTTTTTCTTTCTTTTTTTTTTCCCTTCTTTTTTTGCCAAATATTATTTGATGTTTAAGTCACCCAAACATTTTTTCGTCTTATTTTAAATTATTTTATTTATTTAATTATAATCATTTTAATTTTTCACAAATTTTAGATTTTTTTAAAGTTATCATAAATTATAGCTTGACCGAATGGATTTAAACCCGGCTATCAGAATTCAATTGTTCACAATTTTAATTAGTGTATATAAATTTCATTATACTCTTTATTTATCATTTTGAGTTCCAAATTGAGAACGATCCTACCCGTTTATTCAGCCTATACTTATTTAAACCCACCCCATGTTTCTAATCATGCTCGCTGATTTTGAATTAAATTCTTTAATCCTGTAATTTATAATTTGACTAAGAATAATTAACTAAACATAAGCAACTTTGTTAAACGAGTATAAGTCAAACATGTATTTGAATCCAACGCTGACCATCAAAGAAATCCACATATTTTCGTTTTGAACCCCTATAAGGCTCATATTCAAATATCTAATGGTGAATACTAATTGATATCCATTAATTAAATTTCAACTTTTGAAATTTTACCAAGGGAAACTGTAGTGGGGTCGGATCGATTTCTTTTAACGATTAATTATTTATGATATTTTATATTAAATACTAATTAATAGCATATAATACAACCTTTTGACTTTTATTAAAAATTCTAAAAATTTAAAATTGACCCCTGTTCAAAATGCAAGAACAATAAGCAAATAACAAAAGTTCTGTACCTAAAAAGTTAAAAAATAAAAATTTAGTTGAGGGGTTGAAATTAAAAGACGTTTGATGTCAGCATTGATTAATTTTTGACCCTACTGATTAAAAAACTTATGAGTCCTCACCAAAATTTACGACAATGATTCCAAGTACAAATAAAATGATCACCTCTCTTTTCTGTCCCTTTTTCTAATTTTCATCTTTTTGTGCAAAATGATGGCCTCTCATGTCAAAAAGCTTACGACATTACAGTATAAATTTGTATTTTGTTCCAAAAGTTAATCATAAGACAGCCAAAAACACTAATTGTCCATTCATAAGGCACACGTGCGAGAGAGAGACCCCCACACGCTCTCTTTAATAAATAAATAAAATAAAATAAAAAACACACCCTCTAATATCCAAATTTTTATGTAGGCCACACCCACAAGGGCTACGAGAAAAGGTCTTTATAAAGTCCAATTCGGCGGTCACCTCAGTTGCACCAAAAACCCGTACACTCAGACGACCCCCACCTCCCCCTGCTGCCACGCGTCATCAATCACTTATAAATCGCACTTATTACAGCTTAAAACCGCACAAGGAGAAACACACGCTTTCGGGTCGGAGAGCTCGATGCAGGGGATTTCAGTACACCCTCCGACCATTTTGATGTCACACGTGCCGTCATCCATTTTAACGGCGGAAATCCCTCCTTCCTTCCCCGCTTCCTCTCGGACACACACACAAACACGCACATATACATACAACTTTCGTGTATCTATCGGTTTGTGCATTACCAGGATCTATAATTGAACCCAGATTATTTTCTTTCTCTTTAATTTCTTTGTATACGGTTTAAATAACCTATATCCATTTGTAACGCATAAAAAGATCGATTTTTGGTAGCGAGTCAATATTATAAATAGAATTGGGAGAGAGAGATTTGTTCTTATTTGACGTTTTTTCTTTTTAATTTTGCTGTTGTTTTGTTGTTTATTGGTGTGAGATGGGGGCGGTGACGTCGTCGATGGCGGCGAAGTTTGCATTTTTTCCGCCAAATCCGCCGTCGTATGGGGTAACGGTGGACGAGGCGGCGGGGAAGCTGAAGATGACGGAGGTGGCGGAGAAGGAGAACGTCGACGTGCTGAGAATTAAGACGAAGAGAGGAACGGAGATCGTTGCGGTGTATGTGAAGAATCCTTCGGCGAAGCTGACGCTGTTGTACTCGCACGGCAACGCCGCTGATCTAGGGCAGATGTATGATCTCTTCAGTGAACTCAGCATTCACCTCCGAGTCAACTTGATGGGGTATTTGATAATTACTGAAGATTTTGCTTTTTTGGTTGTTTCTTTTAGATTTTGCGGTGCTTTGGTTTGTTAGAATATATAAAAATGTGACTTTTATGAATGAAGGGCTCTCGTGTGGTGGTTAAAAAGGTGACAAGAGTTTGACTGTGGGGTGATTTGATGGGAATCTAGAGGTTTAGTTGTGCTTATGTGTTTGATTTTAGCAGTGTGACGTGAAAGGCTAGAACTTTTGTCTGAGAGCTTCATAATTGTTCCTTGTAGGCATGTAGCTGAAGGCCTGATTGTGATAACTGAATTGGTTATTGTTAGAAATTGATGATGTTAGATTGGCCATATGTGCCACTGTTAATTTTTATGATGGCCTATATTTATAATTTTTTTTTCAAAGATGCTACTCATCCCAACCACCCCCCGTGGAGGTTTTCAAAACAGTCACCAACGTATGGCATATATGTGGTGCTTGCTTAGTATTCAGGTGTTTTAGGTTATATACAGATTAAGCAGACTGGCAACACAATGCAAATATATTCTGAATTTCATTTGCCCTTTTGGCAGGTATGACTATTCAGGGTATGGACAGTCCAGTGGCAAGGTATGAGAAATAGAAGGGGCTCAATGGTTTTGAGAAACTTTTTTACTGGAAAAATTCTTACTTTTGTGTCTGTCGTTCTTAGCCAAGTGAGCAGAACACTTATTCCGACATTGAAGCTGCATACGAGTGCCTTCAAGAGAAATATGGAGTGAAAGAAGAAGATGTAATATTGTACGGACAGTCTGTTGGGAGTGGACCTACTCTGGATTTGGCGTCCCGTTTGTCTAGATTAAGGGCTGTGGTTCTTCACAGTCCTATCCTGTCTGGACTTAGAGTTATGTATCCTGTTAAGCGTACGTATTGGTTTGACATTTATAAGGTAACTATACTTCATGAAAGTGTTACATGCTCCTTGTTTTCACATTTCATGGTATTATCCAGATGATTCATCCATTTAATGGCTAACTGCTGTTTGTATTATATAGAATATTGACAAAATTCCATTGGTCCAATGCCCGGTCTTGATTATTCATGTAAGTTTCTATCTCCTTCCCGCTTCTAAAATACATTAAGTTTCTTGATCATGCTGGTTACTGGCAGTACAATGGTTCATTTGCTTACTCTAGCAGTTAAAGCTAGATGTGCGTGCTGATGACATGATTGTACAAAACTACATTCTAAGTCCAGTTATTTTTCAAAGAATTATTATTTGCCTTTGAGACACGATAACTATTCTCCAGCAACTTTGTTGGAGCAAGCAGATCAAATTTCATTAAGCATACTCTTGACTAGGGTAGCAGTTGAACTTGTCTGACAATCAATGGTTTTATAGCACCTAGAATCTATCTGCATTGCAACATCCAATGTGCTGACTAGCGTTGTGTTATAATAATTTTTCCAAGACTTAACTTGCTTTGCATGTTCCACAAATGTGCAACTCTGATACATTATTCACATTATTTTACTTCTTGTGAGGCTAAAAACAACCAATTGTCTTTTTTCTCGGAGTCTGTCTTGTCTGTCAATTTATTTACTTTTTTTTTTTTTTTTTTTTTTTATGGTTATCAATTTATTTACTTTTCCATAGAATGAGCTGGCCAGCTGCCTGTTGAACTCGATGAGTTGGCTAGCAAACTTGGGTTTTATTTATCTCGTAGAAACAAACCTACACTCATCTCAAAGAAACGAAGGATACCGGACCATCTTCCACCTCTTCTTCTTCTTCTTCTTCTTTGTTTATTTTTTCATTCTTCTTTATTTATTTATTTATTCTTTTATAATAAATTCACATTTCTGGTTACATTCCTGGTTTATTTCTTCTATTTTCCTTTCAAAATCTATGAAAGTATATTCAGAATATGAAGAAATTGATAATCTTATATTTTCAGTATTGCTAAATAAAATTCTGTCTATTATTTGTCCGTATTTGTTCATTCCCCCTCTATATTTCTTTCTTTTCTCTTAAAACCAACAGCTGTGCCCAGTTGCCATCTGTGCTGTTCTTTTTCATGGTTTACTCTCTTATCTAGTACGTTAATTTTTATCTTTTCAAATGCATCACTCGGTCTGTGATCCTTTGGACGGACTGCACATGTCCTTATATAGGCATGTGTTTTAACATCAAAAATCAGAAGCTATACAGTTAAACTTAGTAGCGGTACTAATTTTCTTATTCGTGACATTTGTTTCTGTTAAGGGCGGTTGTATTTTGTCTTGAAGTGATTCGTGGTTACTCTTTTAAGGATTAGCCTCAACTAATGGAAGACTTAACTGCAATTCTGTGCTGCTCTAGCATAGACTCCATGCTGCTAAATATATATATATATATATATATATAATTAAATTATTATGAGTAGGAGATCTACCAATAATTCCTCGACATTTAATTTTCATTTAATTTGGCATTAACAGGGTACTGATGACGACGTAGTAGATTGCGCTCATGGTAAGCAGCTCTGGGAGCTCTGTAAGGAAAAGTATGAGCCTTTATGGGTTAAAGGTGGCAATCATTGTGACCTGGAGCTTTACCCAGAATATATTAAGCATCTAAAGAAGTTTGTATCAGCTGTTGAAAAATCAGGACGTCTTAGAAATGGATCTATATCGTCTGCCGATCAGATTGACAATTCTCGAAATAGCATAGATTGTCGTCCCAGACAAAGCACAGATCAGAGAGAAAAGTCACGACCAAGTACAGATCAGAGAGAAAACCCTAGAGTAAGCACGGATCAAAAAGAGAAATCCAGGGCCAGCACTGACAAGAGAGAAAAATCAAGAAAGAGTCTGGACTTCACTGAGAAGTCAAATAATATTGCAGAACAGCCAGATAAAGCAAGGAACAGTATTGATCGGTTGGCCTCAACTTAGATGTCTACAAGTTTCTTCAGTCATATACATACATACACACCTATATGTGCATGTATGTATAGATGTTTTGTCTTCTTTTTTCTTGTCTTTTTTCCCTCCCTTTTGTTCTTTCTTTCTTTTGGTTTTGTCGACATGACTTTTTTTGTAGGACCCCCCACCCCATCCCCCCCCCAAAAAAAAAAAAATACCTTCTCCTTGACTATTGAAATTGGATTATGGCAGCTTTGGAGAGATGATGAGATCAGCTGTTTTGTGCAATATCAACTGTTTCAAGCCTGTGGGAGCTAAGGGCTGAGGATGGAGGGGAGGTCAGTCCAATTAGCTTTTAGATATTTTCAGTCACGTCTTTCGTTTTAGATTGGTATATAGCTTCACTCTCGCTCGGCATTGAGTCATTTATTTATTTCTGTTATTTCTTTTGGGGATCATGTTTCAATGTTACACTAGAAATTGTTTCAAGTAGGCAGATGATATATGTGAATTCTTTTCAGACTCCAAATTCCTAAATACAAGGCGTTCTATTTCTCGTCAACTGATTGCATTTAAAATCTTCATGACCTTGAAAGAGGAATCAATTGTACAGAATAATGCTAGGGTTTTGCAGTGGAAGGCTTATTAGAATGGTGAATTACTTGCTGAAGGACATAGATGCAGTGAAGAAGACAATTGCCGATTTTGCTGATTCGTTTGCATTCTCTTTCTTTTTCCTTTTTTTCAGGGAAAACATTTTATTCATGTAATTCATATAACATCACATTCCTCCATTCGTCTAAGATAGATTGGGGGAGGATGGGGAGGTCTGCCCGAATTTTGAGCTATTGGTGCCAAATCAGTCCGATTGTGTCCTCAAATAGCAGAGTTGATCATTTTTATAATTTGGGTGGTCCAGAAGTATTTCAGTTGTACCTGTAACATGTTCAGATAATGTGTTAACTAATGCGGACCGGCAATTTGATTTTATGTGATATTAAATTGTGGTGAAAAGTAAGTTTACTTTGTTTATTCGAAGGAAAATTAGTTGGCCTGGTAGCAGGAAACCAATAATTTTTCTTTTTTTTGTTCTTTTTGTTTTTTTTCTTTTTTTTTTGCTCATTTACTTTGACGAATGTAGGGCCCAAGTGCTTTAGTAGTGAATGGAGGGTCAATCTTACATTGTTTGGTATGATATTTATCTGGACACAGCAAGACTTGTGACGGATCAAGCGCTGTATGAACGGGGGATGGAGCATGCTAAATTAGTCACCTTAACGCCAAGATTATGCCACATTTTGCATGTAAATAATATAGTGAGAACATGTGAGGTGCAGTATAATGTCGACCCTTAGTATGTAGGTACAACCAAACACCCGGTGCTTACAAAATTATTCCTGCAAGCTTGGTTCGCTTGCATTTTCCAATTGTTTGCTTGATTCTGCTAGGGTGGAGATTAGTTATGCTCGGATAATGCTCTCACGTGTGATAAAAAAATCACTTACTAATTTATATCTTCCACCTGGGGTTCTAGGCATCTTAACAAGAATCTTGGGCCCTTGCAACACTAATCTGCCAATCAAATTTCCAGCATCCTATGTTACTAGGTAAATCTGCATTGACTTTTCACTGAACTAGTCAGCATATGGCCTCACAATTCATAATGTTTCAGAAATATAAGTTAAAACGACTTTTTACACCGTTAATGTTGCCATAAATATGCTACAAGGTGATTTACCTAAATCTCAACTATGCGTTACGGACTTGTAGATCAGTACATTGCCTGAAAGCCTGTAAGTCCAGGATTTGATGGATTAGATTTACAGGTGGTATCAGCGTATTGCTCAAATCATCAATCTAAATCTCCACAACCATGCTCCGAGCACAACTCGGTTCATGCAAGTGGCTGAAAGGTAAAATATCAAAACAACATGCAGACGCTCAGCCTCAGCCAAGTGCCTCCCTTGCATAGAATTCTCGAGTCATTTCAGATGAACAAAAACGGACAGTGGCCAAACATCTTCATTCAGTAGCCAAGACGATCGTTTAGTGAGGTCCGTCCATCACCAGATTGACCTGAGAGAATGATCATATTACAAAAGATCAGCATAATCCGCCTAATACTTGGTTAATTCATAACTCAATATATAATACTCGGTTAATGAAGTCAAAAGGTAAACTATACCTTCAGGGGGTACCCAGGAAGAATAATCTGGTTCATCAAGAAACGGTGGTCGCTCAGGACCTAGAACCCTTTTAGGCTTTTTCCCATCCTTTCTTCCTTGACTTTCAAGTTGCACGTCTTCACTGATGGGTCTATCTTCCTCATCCGAAGCATGGTATCCTCTTGAATGTTTCAATAGCAAGGCCACAGCATCTTCTGCCTTGAGCTCCGGACCACTCTCTTCACGGTCTTTGACCTCACTGACCTGGGACTTCCCAACTTGCTTCCGTTTCCTTATTATTAGACCAGGGGCTGCCTCTTCTATTCCCTTGTCCCCCAGCGAAGAATCTGTTTTGTTCAGAATTGTTCCCCTATCCTTGTAGTCTACAAACTGTTCCGTCTCCTGCATAACTGCCGGCACTTCTTGTGTAATTTCTTGCCTTTTCTTCCCGTCCTCCACAGCACCAAGCCATTGAGGCTTAGCAACAGTGTACACAGTAGCTTTACTCTCATCGGTTAATGATTCTGGTTCCTCTCTCTTCATGTCAGATTCTGATTTTGCCTCGCCAGTAGTTTTTTCTTCACTGGGTTTAGCCAATGAACCTTCTGGTGCAAAATTTTGACTCTTTTCTGTTGAGGAACCGGCTTTCTTCTTCGTTTCCGCTGAGGGGCGAGTGCTTGCATCTGAAGCGGCTTTCTTCTTTACCACTGGTTTAGGTTTTTGTCCTTCGGATTCTCTTTTCCTGGCTGCTGCTCCTGTCGGATCGGCTATTTTCAGCAAGTAAAGAATCCTATCCAACTCCGATTGAAGAGTAGATAACTCTTTCCGAAGCTTTTCCTTGTTATCCAAGACTGTCATCAAAAAAAGAAAAAAAAGCAAAACATGGTCAAGAAAATTATATGTGGGGCATATTATCCACCAATTCATGGAACTTAGTTACAAGAGCAAAGGGAAAGGGATTCAAGAGAGAGGAGATAATGAAAACAACCGCACAATCTCTGGAGAAAAGAAAAAAAATAAGAGAGGAAAAGGACTTCGGAAGAAAACCACATTTTATGTTATGTCTAATAGGGCACCACTTGAATAAGGACAAACTAGCCAGTTTGCAGAAGTGATCAAACTTTCCATTTGAATACTGTCAAATTCCAGAAAGGTCGTTGAAATTTCCTATTGACTCCAAGGCTTTGTTTGGTTCTAAAATTTTAGGAGGAAAGGAAAATGTTAAGAAAAGAAAAAGAAACTACAAGAATTTTAAAATTCTCTATCTTGTTTGGTCGTTAAAGAAAACAATGAGGAAAATAATTTTTCTAGGGAATTGTCTTCCATTTTGTTTGGTTATTATTATAAATTAGGGATAATTACATCTACTACCCCTCGGAAGATTGGAAACTCAGTTGGTCCCCCAAAAATTTTCAATATTACAACCACATTCCCTAAGGAATTTGAAAATTACCAAAACCCTCCTCGTCAGCTGGTTCCCGGTCATTTTTTAAAAAAGTTCCGATTTTATCCCTACTTTATTAATTATTAAAATTAAATTAAAAAAAACCTAAAAATATGTTAAGGAATAATTACATCTACTACCCCTCAAAAGATTGAAAACTACAATTGGTCCCCCAAAAATTTTCAATATTACAACCACATTCCCTAAGGAATTTGAAAATTACCAAAACTCCCCTAGTCAGCCAGGGGTTTAATTTGATATCTCACTTTCCTAAAATAGATGAAATTTATGCTAGCAAATACACGGCAAGTAAAATAAGATTCCATAACAAAAAAAAAGTAAAATTATTAAGATTCAAAAATATAAGTTTATAAACAATGCCGTCATGCTCAATTTCACAATGTGCGAGGTTTGTTGGAATTGAGCTTCTTGGTGCAATGTTTGTGGGCATTGAACTTGTTGTTTATTGCTCAAATTGCCTATTTCGACCTTGCATGTATTCATTCTCTTCTTTGATTGAGTAAGGAAGACACCAATGTGAGAACCCGTTTATTGAGCACCAACAAAACAATTGTTGGCATTTCTTGGCGTCTCCGCAATCTTGATAGTTATTTTTCTACCACAATTTGATTGCTTGTAATTTTTTTTCCTATATTTTAAACCCAAAACACTAGAGGAACCACTAGAAGAAGCCATTTCACATATGTAGTAAAGATATGGTGAAAAAATGCAATCTAGCAACACATATATAAAGAGAAGTGAGCAACAGTCAAAATGAAGAAAGAGCAACAATTATTTTCAAATGCCAATGGCTAGTCTTTCTAAGTCCAGAAAATTTGAACCAAAACTTACAATTACCCCCCTCATTAAAATTAATATTACAAAAACACCCTATATATATAATTTAATTACAAAGGGTAAATTTGAATTTTCATTCATATTTTGGCTGACGTCATCCAAAAATGACCGGGAACCGGCTGATGAGGGGGGTTTTGGTAATTTTCAAATTTCTTAGGGAATGTGGTTGTAATATTGAAAATTTTTGGGGGATCAACTGTAGTTTCCAATCTTCCGAGGGGTAGTAGATGTAATTATCCCTATAAATTAAAGAAAAATGTAATAACAAACCCAAAAAAAATCCAAATGATCAATTAACTGCATAAAAAAAAATCCTCATGAAATATATCCAAACAATCAATTAGTTTGAGCAACAAAAATGAGGTGAAAGCTTGAAAAGTGAGTGTGTGCTGGAGAGAGTAAATGTTTTCCTTCATTGTCCTCACCTAATTGGAAGGAAAATGTTATATTTCTCAATTTATGTTATATTTCTTTCTATTTTTCCTTTCCTTACCATTTCCTTTCCTTTTCCCTAGTAACCAAACATTGAAAAATACTTTTTCTTTCTATTTTCTTTTCCTTTCCCTCCTAAAATCCTAGAACCAAACATAATGCAAGAGTCCGAGAAGCAATTTCTACATGATACTTCAGGCAAAATCTCTATAAAAAGAATTCAGGGAAATTTATGTTAATGGTATTTGTTCCGTTCTACTCCACGAAAAAACAGAGCTTGAAGCACTCATGACTAGAATTTGGGACAAGGAAATCTGTATTTGCCAAACTGGAAAGGTTAAAAAGTCGTGAAAATGAAAACTATCATGTATGGTAATGCGAACAATCCGATAATGGACATCAATATGCTCTAAGATGTTTTAGAATATCTGAGAGTGGAAGTATCGATTCACTTTTAGCTGATATAACTGAGCATAAAAACTCAAATCTTTTTCATCCATGTAAAGAGGATAATCTTGATATAAATGAGCAGAGAACTACATGTAATAGAAAGTTTAGTTTACCGAGCTGAGATGAAACTGCAGACATGTATGCATCAAGTGCATCTCCAGCTTCCACGACCTCATTTACCTCCCCTGGTTTGTCCTCATCCAGAAGTGACTTTTGCTTATCTTCTATCTGTTCAACAAGGGCATCCTTCTTATCAAGAAGAGAATCAGCTGTTTCTACTGATTGGTTTTCACCACTCTTGTGTTTCGAGGACTTCTGTGTCCGATCGTAGAACTCATCATCATCACTGCAAGTTGAAGCATAGTAAATGCACCACGTCCACATGAAAAATGTTGTGGCATCAAATATTGCTTTTATCAGTCTTTGTGCGTCAACATATAAATATTATACTGTTGACTGTTCTCATACAATTTCTTCACAAAATCCAACTGAAAGATGAAATAGATGCAGAATATGTCATAGGTAGAAACTTAGGAAACCTTCCACTTGAACAAAGAATTCTTATCATGATACCTCAAATAATCGTCTTCTTGGTCTTCTGTGGTCCCTTTCTTCTTACCATGAGAGAACTTTCCAGCTCTTGCACCTATGCTTTCCCGAATGCTTTCGTTCAGTGTCTCTTCCAAATTTTCAAGCTCTTCCATTATCTACGGAACATTCAAGTATGAGAATTGCCAGAGAGTAATTCCAAGTTCAGGGATCTAATTCACAAAATATCCATCTTATGGGAGTGAAGTCCACTTTAGAAGAGGCCATTCATTATGAGATGGAATCACCAGAAGAACAGCAAAGAAAGGATGCTTCATCATTTATCCAAGGAAAAACTGACTTACTTTTCATGTCTGGTATCCAAGTGTAGTTAATATAAATGCAGAACATGCAACTTATCCAGGTGATGACTAAAAGACCCGTTTGGTTTGTGAAACCAATATGAATTCAAAAACCTCAGTCATGAGAATTGTCTTCGGTCCTACATATCATATGTTGCAAAAGTTGAGTGATAACATGCGTAAACATGCAAACTTTTTCTTGCACTTGGACTTCTGTCTAACACTAAAATCACCAAAAGAAAAAGAGGAGAAAAACGACTCTTCTCAATCAACTAGCTGGCTATGTAGAGAATCGGGTTCCCTTGATTGAAAGGTAGGTGGTCAGAAAGTGTTGTCTCGACGTTCTAGTAGACTGCCTTTAAATTGTCAGATATGGTTTTTGTGGTGTTATGTTCGTGTAGGGTGGATGCATGTCTTTTTTCTAAATCTGTTAAACTATATAGAGTTAAATCTCAAATATGTTAAATAAATCAATTTCTAAAGCTGCTTGACCAAAAAGAACTACATTCTCAACTCCTCATCAAGAAAAATAGACTATGGCAATTGCATAAAAGCGGCATGCAAGAGAAGCAGAGGCAATGAACACCTCTATCTAATACACCCCTATGTTTACCACATACCTGTGATATCCTTTGCTCATTTCGAGCAATCTGAGTTTGTTGTCCTTGTGTTAGGCCACCTTGAGCAATATCCTTCGCCCGAATTGCATCAATCTCTTTCTTCATGTGAGCAATCTACATAAGAAGATAGAGTCATTCAGTACCAGAGACCATCTTTACGGCATAGCATGTCAAAACAACACAAAAAGAAAATTGAGAATCCTAGATAAATGCTGAAACTGAGATATATTCATGGTCTTTAGTTGAATTCCCCCACTGCCAAGAATAAATCAACCTTGTTGTAGTATGGTATGTCTTTCAATGTACAAAAAGCATGATGTGTATTTCAAGTCCACGACGCTTCCCAGCAGCAACTATTTGAACTCTAGGCTAGTCAGTCTACAATCCTTGAATCTTCTCCTAACATATGATCCCCATGATTCCATTCAAAATACATCTTACATTTTAAGGTCAAATCATACAAGAAGTAAATGAGCTCCTTATTTTCCTGATCACTCACTGGTTTTCAATTCAGATGCCATGAAACTTCATCCTTTCAACGATTGCAGTTGGCTTCTACGGCACACAAAATTTAGCTAGAGGTGATCAATTCCATGCTTTTGTTGTTGGATATACTTTCATAAACACATAAATCTTCACATCTCTTGTAACTTAGCTCAGAAAAAGGAATGTTATTCTCGTTGGTAAATTTATGGCCTCACCACCAGTACGGACTTTCAGCCAATTCCACGCCGCCGCCCCCCCCCCCCCCCCCCAAAAAAAAAGAAAGAAAAAGAAAAGCACGTGGCTAAATAATAAGCTTTATTCTGTAGATAATTTAAAGCCATGAATCTATTATGTTAAGCAGCATAAGAACCCCATTTGTTCGGAAATTACTGGGTAAGAAATAATACTTGGGATAAGCTACGCTAAGCTAAAAATTTGCGTCATCAAAGTAACAAAATTAACTAACCTTTTCGAGCCTTTTGATGACTTTTTCTCGAGTTTTTTCCTGCTTCTCCGTAAGCTGGCCCTTGTAAGTTTGCCAAGTTATTTCATCAACTTCATCCTAAATTTCGGAAGAACATCTTTGTCAGTGAAATGTAGAGGCTGGATTAAACAGAAAAATAAAAAATAAAACCCGGGTAAACCTAAATCTTCACAAAGCATATGTTAGTCAATAAATGTATGAATAAGTGAGCCAAAACAAGAAAATTATACCACACATGAACAATGACTAGATGCAACAAGCAAGGGACTGATACACAGGGGCAGGAAAAGATACGATAAAATAGAAAAAGAACACAAGTTTAAAAGCTTATCGCAAATAAATATCATGAAAGTAAAATGATTAATGCCACCAAAGCAGAGCCCTGTCCTTTACCAAACTAAAGTACTAATGGAGTCTGAGGAGTTATCCACACAATACAAGAAAAGCAACAGAAATTTACAAATAAGGAGAAAAGAGAAAGAAAGTAAAGTTCAACTCAATACAAGCCAGCCTCCAGAAAGACCTGAATCCACTAGAAACAAGAGATTCAGATATTTCATTACTCTCACACAAAAATTCATCTGAACCAAATCCCTCGTGAATATGAGAATCGGTCATTTTGACCCTAAATATAGCCCAAACCGGTAACCTATCTTTACCCCACAGACTCGTTGAGGACAAAGATGTGTATTGCCTATATCTCTGGGGAAACACATGGTTCAGGATCTACGTTTTCTGGTTCCTTGAATATTCTCAATTTTCATTGACTAGTCCACTAGAACTAGGCCCATAAATGCATGCAACCAAGAGCATACAACACTCTAGCAGTACAATAGAAAAACTTCTTTTGTATGAGATCTGGAGAAGCGTTATAGAGTTCTAGCATGATTTTGTCCTACATAAAGCAAAATTCATGGCACAAACCTCATTTTCCTCAACAGCATCTTCACGCATGCCCCAGGAAATCCCATCTGCATGAGATGCCTCTACTTTTGCTCGTAGAAGTGACGCTTCCATGTCTTGCATTTCTTGCTGGATCTTCGCCTTTCTTACAATCTTCAGGTCAGCCTCCTTCCACGTTTCAGTCCAAAACCATACAAAAATATTCAGTATACATAGATATTGATAATAGAATAAAACACCTATAACAGCTTCTGTCATCTAGACAGGATGAAAGAATATGTCATCTTTCATCAGCATTTTTTTGCATATATAGATAGTATAATTGAAAGCTGTGTTTCAGCTAATCAGAAAGTATTTGAGACTAGAGAGTTCCAACTAAAGAAACTTACTGGTGGCATCAAGTCAGATGGTCCTTGAAATATGTACAACCTAGAGGAACTGTGCAACAAAAGAAAAAGAAAAAGAAAAAAGAAAAAGAAAAATCAGCATGAACAAAAGCTCCCGCGCAACAGTACACCGAAAAATCAGAGCAACACAAGTATGAGAGGTTTCCAATTGCTACAGAAAATTTACTCTCTGTACTTCTAACATATCAAATTATTAATTTACAGTTTTATCACAAAAGCTCAATTATGTTCAAGTTTTGGGGGGGAAAAAAGTCCTCCATACAAGAGATTCATGTATTATATGGAACAGACATTCTGGAAAACCAACAGAAAGTATCAAACTAATGAAACTACTTACTGGCCAAACCGGATGACATCGCCAACATGCAAATCCACATAAACCCTCTTCTTTACCTGATGTGATAGCCAATAATATATCAGGAAGAGAAATACTTGACCTGACAATTTTATGATACAATAAAGACTTATAACAATACAACAATACCTTCCATCCGATCCTCAATTAATATTTGGTGGAAAGAAAATTGAATATCAAAGAAGAAGAAGGAAAAGAAGAGAGATACTGGATGTCTAGATGCATCTATGCAACTACCATTCTACGTCACTGCAAGCCATTTAATTGCCTTGTTGACCAACTTAAGACCAAAAATTCAAATTTTCAGTGTAGTTACAAAACAGAAACATGAAATGCAATATCGTCTAGATCTATGGATATGCTTTCCACAAAATTCAGCAAAATACATAAGTCAGGTACAAGTTTAAACGACAGCATATTAAAATACCCCCAACTAAAAAATCTTATCGAGTTTCAATCAGGGTAAAGGGGACTCGAACATGGAAAATTGGTACCTGACTCTTGTTTATGAATGTCCCATGTGTACTGCCAAGATCATAGAGATATGCACCTCCATTGCTCTTAAACTGGAGAACTGGAACCATGAAAGAGTTCAAAATAAATGTCACACTTTCAGGTTATTTTCATGAAACTCGTACTTGAGTGATAATAATTGGATATATACTAAAACAATCAACAGTTTTGTTAATAAGTATATTTCGACAAAAAAGCACTGAAATGTAAAGATTATGGCTGAACATAAACCAAACAGGAAAAACTAGTAACATAAAATTAGATGATAAGCATAAAATGATGCCTCACTACCATAACCTAAGAGCCGGTCTATCCACCAACACTGCACTACTATATTCCCAGATACTTCCTAATTCATTTTCAACAAAACGAGACCAAAACACCCCAACTCAAACTAACAAAATAGATGACTACTCAATCTATATCTCTAAATGAAAAACTTAAAGAAGCAAAACTTCATTTTAATGTGACTCTCTTGACGAGCATACGGGAAATCATTCGTCAACAGAAAATAAAATCATTCCACGACCAACTAAAGAAACTAAACTCTTAAAAAAAAAGGAGAAATAGCTATAAATTCGACCCAAAAAGAATAATTCAAAAAGCTTCAAATAATGGATTCTTGAAGGCATACACAAAAACAATAAAATGAAACAAAACAATGATAACAATTTAGAAAGGAACCAAAGAAACTATACCAGCATGAAACCGAGAAATGGTAGGATGCTCAAGCACAAAGTCACAAAGATCCACACGGCCAAACATGTAAGCCCCCTTCTTGTTCCTGGAATAAGTTTCCAAACAGAGACTTTGTCAAACAAAATCCTCATAACAATCTCCACATGCATAATAGATTTACTTGAGCTGAGTTAAGGAAATGAGTAAATAACTAAATGAAAACTAAGTTGATCTCCTTTTCCTGTCTCAGAAACTTTTCTACGTCAGCCTAACTTCTCAGTGTGACATAAAAGGGGGCGAAAAAAAAGAAAAGGAAAAAAGACAAGTATAGACGAAAAATAATCCTAATTATGCTATTCAAACAACTATTTCGAGTTTTCATTAAAAGCTAAAGGGAAATGCTTCCCTCATTCTTTTCTTGTCGTTCAAACATCAGATTTTCTTTCCACCCCAAACCAAAATAAAATAATTCGAAAGTGAAGATTGTGAAAAACTAATATACCAATAGCGTCCAACGCAAAAAAACAATACTATAGAGGCTGAAAGGAAGAATCACTAACACATCAAATTGATCAATAATGGCACCATCTTTGAGGACTTCGAGGAAGAACTGATGGTCGGGGGGACCGCTCCACGGCGGTATCGTGTACGGCACCGCCGCATTAGTATTCAGCTGCTCCTGCCTCTTTTCGACATCAGCAGATGTACCGTTATCCGAGTTGTCCGTGGAATTCGAAAGTTGAGTAGGATTTTCCGAAGTATCGTTGGGATGAAGGTTTACTTCTGGTTCTTGCTGGCGGTTTTCGGATAACTCGGCTTCTCGTTCGGGTTCAGGAGGGTTTGTGTTTCTGGGGGGAGGAGGAGCCATCGCGGTAGCTTTTGTTGATTCAGATGTTGATGGCTCGGCGGCGGCCGGGACGGTGCTGGGGTTTTTGGGTGGCGGAGGACCCATCGCAGTAGTCATAGTGTGTGACTGTGTGTTTTTCTGATGTGTGTGCGTGTGAAAGATGTGCAGATTTGAGGCGGAACGGAGATGTTTTGATGGCGGTGCAAGGGGGAACCGCGTTCGGGCCTGCGAATTGCCTGAGACCCGTTAACGGAGAAAATAACCTTTTTACCCGCAATTCACAATTTTGCCTTTGAAAAACGATTTGTTCTTTTTTTATCCCTTCTATTTCCTTTATTGTTATCAATCTACAAAACGTAGTCTTTATTTATTTTTATTTTTTTTATTCAGTCAATTTCGATCCACGACTTGACTAATTCGAATTGAATATTGAATAGGCCCATTATCCTTCGAATCCAATTATTCAATTTATAACTTCAAAATTTTGCACTTCATCCCGCAATATGAATTGATAGTTGATATCTTTATTTATCTAGTTTGTTTGAAATTAGTTTTAATTTAAACAAAATAATCTGTTAAGTAATACACAGATAAAAGTATATATCAATTTTGTTATTCCGCACTATTTTTGTTGAAAAATTAGTTAGGAGACTATAGATAAAACAACACCAAAACACCCCTATCATAACATAAAACCAAAATTATCCTCAACTTTTAAAAATAAATTATAATTGAATCCCTATTTTAATTTGCAAATGCTTTTAACTTTTGTATTCCTATTTAAAAAATACGAAAGCAAATTATATCTATTTTGATTCGTTCGCCACTCTTTTAAATTGATAATTTTACTTTCTAAAAAAAATATTAATTTGATTATGTGTTTCTTTTTAATTAGATAGTTACATGTTTTATTGAAAAATATATTTGATACTGATACATTTGATCATGAACAAAAATATTATTTAATATTAATAAACATAATTAAAAAACTTTAAAATATTTTTTTATATTTTAAAATCACATATGAAATTAATTTTTATTTTAAAAATTCGCTACCTTATCTTGTTATTGCAAAAAGTCTTATGATTAATTTTTACCCCTATTTTGATGAAATAACACTTGAACTTTTGTCATCATTTTTCAAAAAAAATTAGGATAAATTACGGCATTCCCCACAACATTTGGGGTCAATTGCACTTCACACCCTAACGTTTATGTTTAAGCGGCGCTACCCCATAACCTTTTTAAGTTGTACGCAAAAACCCCCTCAACATGCTTTCAGCGGAATTTAAGCGAATATTCCATCCATTTTTCAATTCGTGTTATACGCATGCGTTTCTTAAGGGCATTTTCAAGTTTTTATTTGACTAGTGAAGGATATTATGGACATTTCTCCTCAGTTTCATAAAACCTAACAATTTATGCATCTTCTTCTTCATTTCTAAATCCTAATATTTTACCAGTTTGGGGGGAGAAAGAACTTGGGGCTGCTCAAAAGCATGGAAGGCATATGCAATCGCGGGAAGGCTTATGTAAAGAACTTTATGGATGAGCTTTAACGTTCAAAAAAAATAAAATAACTGCTGGAATTTTCTGGTAAATAGCATGTTTTCTCTCTCTCTCTCTCTCTCTCTCTTTTCTTTCTTTCTTTTTCTTTAAAAATCCCATAGGAGGGAAATTTTAGTTTCATTGTTGAACAAAAAAACATAACAACAAAAGACAAGCAATTAAAGACAAAAATTATTGAAATTTGTTCACAAAACATTACACAAATAAACCTACACAAAAATCAAAAGAATGAACTACAAATATACATATTTCAAAAAAAAAAAAAAAGATCCCTAAACTCACTATAATTTGTTGCATTTCTTCCAATAGGGATTTCGTCACCTTTCTCCTCTTAATTCCATGAAATTCGGTCTTGATCGATTAGTCTATAGATGAGAGAATGTTGGGAGGTAAGTGCAATGAAAAGCTCTCGCTTTTGGTGAGGGGTTTTCTTAGTTTTTTTTATTTTTGAAAAAAAAAAGTGGGAATGGTGTTTTAATTAAAAAAAACCCGAAAATGCCCTTAAAAAAACATGCGTACACCACGTGTGAAAAAATGGATGAAATATTCACTTAGATTCCGTAGGAAGCATGCTGAGGGGGTATTCACGCACAACTTAAAAAGGTTATGGAGTGGTGCCGCTCAAACATAAACGTTAGGGGATGAAGTGCAATTGACCCCAACCGTTAGGGGGTTTGTCGTAATTTACCTCAAAATTTTATTATAACTTAGTTTAGTTATCTTTAAAAATTTATGTGTAAAATATTTTTCTATGAAGATTGAATCTCTCTAATTAATATTGAGTCATAAGATTTTTACATTTTTATAGGACACTAATGTAATAGGAAACATTTACGACGAATATATCTATATATTAATGCAATTTATCAATGAATATACTAGACGGTTATTATTTTTAAAGGTTGAGGATCATCTCTACTTTTTGGAATATTAATTGTTATATTAGGGTATTTTAGTTGGAATAATGGTTGAGGGGTGATATTGAAGAAAATTAAAAGGTGAGAAATGATTTCGCTATTGACTTGAAAAGTGAGGGATGAAAATAAAATTTACCCGTTTTTCATAGCATTTTTGTAATTTTATATTTGAAGACAAGTTAATTAATTCATCAAACTTTACACAGCTTGTTTTTGTATACATACAATGATCAAAGTGTACACTTGACTACTAGCTAATATTGACACACTATAAATTTCACGTGTTAGATCTTCTATAAGTTTCAAAACATACATCTAGACAGTGGTGGACCATAGAACCGTGATGATAAGAAACGAAACTAATTTACATAATTACACATCACAAAGAAGAGCAAGCAATGCCAAGGTAATCGAAACATTAATCAGACATATCAATATGCAATTAAAAGTACAATCTATAAACACTGCTGAAATTTGTATTAACTGAAATCAACCTCAAATACAAACAGCAACCTTGAAGTTGGTATAGAGTATAGACAAATATCGAATTTCATGATAAAGCAAAGAGAACCAGAGTACATCGCACATTGTATAGACATTTTATGTTCAACATACATTTCTTGACTTGCGGCACTAAATAGAACACACGACGCAATAAAACAATACAATATAGGAGATGGGTTGCGCAAACAGCTTTGTACACTTCCAGAAAGCAGCTACTCAACATCTGAGTTGAGCAGGAGCGACGGGCAAAGCCCGGCAGAGACTTCTATAGTCGCAGTTTTTTGGATAAGTATAATCTTGTGTACAGTTCACCTTCACGGTTCCCAACGCTGACAACCCAGACCTCTAGGAAACACACAACAGTGACGGTCATTCGCGGTGCGATGGACCGTTCTTGAACAACGCATATGCATCACTGTAGATTGCCACCAGATTTGAGAAGACAGCAAGGACGATCATGAAAATAGATAACATCTTGTCGTTCCTCGTGGCTATCCCATATCGATCCCTGCAATACCAGAAGAATAAATGAATGATTCAGCTTGTGATTATAAATTTTACATTATGGAAATCACGATAACCATTGCCCGGCTCTTGTTCTGCTTCTGAGCATCGAAAGAAAGCGCAACCCATGGTACCAATGAAAGTTCAGGTCCTTCGATTCTAGTTCCCCGTAAACTATGATGGGGACTAATTTCCATTCTCATCCAACACAAATCAATCTCCACAAAAACACACATGTAGGTTAAAAATTAAATCAGGTATGAAGGTATGTGTAGGTGAGATTCATGATCCTTCCAATTCCAGAACGAGTGGGTGACATGAGATATATAGATATTTAACAAGAACAGCAAGTCATGCAAATCCTAAACCAGGGGAAAAAGCTCAGAGTCCTGGTATAGAAAGTCCCCTTATTTAAATCATAGACTTACCGTAGAGTAATGGCAGCAGGGAAGATGAAACCAATGCACACAGCCGCAGTTGCTCCAGTGAACTGGAAGGCGTCCCAAATGCTGGGTATGAAATTTGCACCCAAAAAGACAACAGCGATGAGCCCAATGCTGAGTGATGCAAATCTCAAGTTGTCTGAAGCCAAAGGCCTTGCAGATGGAAATAGAAGGCCGTCTAAGTTCAACCGCAATGGGAAAAACACAACAGGGAAGACAAGCATGAGGTGTGCAGCATAGCTAACGCGAACAGCATCGTTAAGCAAGGATCCAAATGGGATTCCAAGGTCCGTGGAGAAGTTGGCAAGTACATCGTCAAGTGTTCCGTCACCAAATAAGAGGAATCCAAAGAGGCTCGTCATCACATAAACACTCGAACAGAGGGCCAGGGAAGTTCTGACTACTGCCTTTATCTGTGTGTTGTCCTCAAGTTCATTGTCAATTGAGTGCACTGAGAAACAAGCACGTTGTTAGAATTGCCAACCCAGTCTAGGATAATAATATTTTTCACAGATAAGAAAATAATACTCAGTCACATAGCTGAATTTACTACAAAGATAATCCAAAAGGCCTTGAACTCATCATTTTCTTTCTCTGATTAGTTTAATGATGGAACAATTGTGATTTACATCATTGATTTGTTATTGAAAATTTTAATTAATGCAATATACGATAGCAAAAATACAGTTCGTCAATTGGACAGCAGGACAACACGTTCAGAAAGCATATTGTAATGAAAAAAGTGTTACGGCTAGTATTCCGAGAATATCCCATTACACAATTGCCTAAGAAGCCGCCCCCCCCCCCCACACACACAAAATGAAAGAGTGTACTTCGAATCATTATTGAAAAAGAAAATCAGACATTCATAGCATACCATTATAATGGCAGATGTATGCAGGTAACCAGAACAGGCACCACAGTAAAGAGGTTGAGGAACGACGTCAGACTGCTAACATCTGGAAGCAATCTCGGCATCAGAACAGTTCCATTTATCAACTTGAAGAGTGTGATCCCCACAGTAATAACAAGGAACACAACAGCCAGCGCAACCGACAACGCAGATGTGTATCTCAATGAATCTGCAAATACAGATTAAAAAAGATTTAGCTGTGGTATATGGAGTTAACGAGATTTACTCACAAAATCTGTAAAAAGGATGAGCAGAATAAAATATAATAGATTTTCAGCAATACAATTAAGATACAGGGTGAACTTTGATGATGCAGTTCGAAGCTGCACATGAATGGGAAAAAAGTTCACCTATTGTATATATTGAAAAAGTGAGTAACAAATTCCCAAAAATGTGAGAACAAGTATTCTTTAGAAGCATTTTAGCAGAACAGCAATCTCACTTATCTAGGGACAAGTACAAAACATTAACCATTTCGTTGCAGCCATGATATGAACACAGCACCTAAGCTTCTATAGTATCCATTAATTTACAAAACGTTTTTACGATTTCATCAAGCAACTAAAGGGTACAGTATATTCACTTCTATTAAATTTAATCTAGCATGTTCGTCAGGCAACCAATGTAAAGATGGATTCAATTATGCTATTATGAGACAGATCGAAGTTCCATGGAATAGGTAATTCGTATATTATAATTCTATAGAATCCCAACAAAATCAGGCCATAACAATCTTACAATGACCTCCACCAAATTGCTACATCAAAGGAGAGAGGACTCACCAATTCGCTTCAAGCTGGCCAATGGTGCAAATATGGCTAGGGTGGTGACAAGAAGCACAAAAAACCGTCCATTCCACCAGTGTTCCCCAAACCAACCTTCCAAAACACCAGCATGATGAATCCCAGCCGATGTTGTTCCAGCAAGCACATCACCTTCAACCAATAAATAAAAACAGCCGTCATGAGATTGACATCACTCAAAAAACAAACACAATATCAAGAACTTAATAGATACCTATGATAATCATGTACACGACAAGCACACCAATGTTGTTGATTATAACACATAGTTGAATCAACATCTTGCCATACTTTCCAAATGCATCCCCCATAAGACCACCATAAGAAACAGACTTAGAGGTTCGACTAAACCTAAGTAAACGCTCGATGGAGGCCTCTGTCAAGAAAGCCATAAAAATGATCACAGCAATCCCCAGGATAAGTCCCAACACTTTCATGGTCGCAGGCAATGCCATGATTCCAGCACCAACAATTGTTGTAGATAGATTAAACACTGCCCCACTGAAAGAAGCCCCATTGAACTCATCAAATCCACCCTCTCCATGCTTGGTGGGCAGTAATGGGGATTTCTCATCAACAATTGCTTGCTTGGTCTTTCTTGACTTCTTCTCTTTGGCAGACTTAAAACTTCCAATTGTCATTTTTTTCCAAATTGTTTGTCAGACTATTTGAACTTTGGGATGTGATAACAACAGAGCCAAAGTGGATTGTCCAAAAGCTGGAGGATCTGCACAGAAAGCTTAAAACTTAACCTCTAAACAAACTTAAAGCTAATCCTGTAAATCATTCAAACAAGTTGTTGTCAGACCAGAGAAGATCTAATAATCATCAGAGGTTTTCAAGTTTCTGTGAAAGCTATAAAACACATAGAGAACCATTTTAAGAACTACTGAACTACCTTAGATAGATTTTCCGAAAGAACCCTTCAGATAGATAAATGATTTTGATGGCAATTAGTCTCTTTACAATTGATCACCAAAATTTACAGAAACCCACTTCGAAATGAGCCTCAAATCTTCTTTATTCCTATCCGGTTAACCAAAATTCAAGAAAAAGTATAAAACAAAATGTAAAACCGAACAAGAAAACCCAATTCAAATAAAAGACTAACTGTTCTGAAATTCAAACATCAAATTCAGGGAAAACCAAAGCCAAAACAACAATAGAAACTCTACAAAGGCAGCAATGCCCGGGAGGGAGTTATATAGTGACTAAATATATGAAGAGAATAGACACAGAGAGAGAATTCTTCACGCAACGTTTTTCAGGACTGGATATATAATAATTAAGTTTCACTATTACTGAGAGACGACCGTCCAAAAAAAAAAAAAAAACCAACCTTTGATAATTCTGCAAGCTGTAAAATATCAATAAATTATTACGCAGAAAAAATATCGGAAAATACAATAGCCTTTTTTCTTTTTTTGGGGTGGGCTGCTGGGAATTATTTCCACCGATGAAACGACGTCCGGTGGCGTCGCTTTCAGTGGATGCTTTCGGAGGGTCCCTTCAGACTGTGCAGAGAGAAAGAGAGAGAGGGGGGAAAGACAGAGACACTTGGGAGGTGGTTGATGATACGTATATTGGCTGTATCGATTGTTTGGTTCTTTTTAAACAAGTGAAATGAAGAGAACACCCGTGAAGAAATTTCGCAGAGTTTATTCTTGCAAAACAGATAATATTAATTATAATTACTAAAAAATAATAATATTGATCAATCCGAAAATTTTGTTTTGCAAGAATAATTTTATGCTTGTTTGTTTTTGTCATTATTCTTGTAATTACTCTTCTAATTAATCATTATTTGTTTCTCCTCAAAATTGGAAAAAAATCATTATTTTTTTATTTAGTGGAGGTATGATTGAAGGTAATTATTAGCCCACAAACTATCTTGGAAATTCTTTTATGTATTGAGCATTGATTGTAATTTATTTTATATTTTATTTAGTGAAAAAATATTGAAATACATAATATAATTAAATCACTGATTATCGAGTGTATATATGAATATAAAAATCTAATTTCAATATAAAAAATACTATTTGCGCACAAATGATAAAAGTTATATACCAAAGCACATATTTACAAATGTTGTGTATCAAAATATAAAACATTTCAAAGATTGGAATGCTTAACGCAATTTATCTGTTTGTTTATTCCTTCTAAATTTCCTATTATTAAATTGATTTTTGTGCAACTCGCGATCTGAATTTTGACTTAAATGCATGTTCTTTTTAAGGGATGACTACATTATAAAATATTTAATACATTTTTAATAAGAGTCAACGATTTATATTTATACATGCAATAAATATTAATTAATGTTGTTTAATTAAGACACATATAACTTTTTTAAAAGGACATCAATAATTTGTTACACAATCGCAAAAAGAAAATTATACTGGAACATTTAAACAAATTCTTAAAATGTCCGAAGTGGTAAATAAAAAATTAACCACATTTTTCTACATTTAACAGCCAATAGAAGCATGTGAAAAAAGATTGCTATAATAAATTTAAAAATACTTTGCTCTAGGAATAAAGTCAAAATTCAAAGGTTGAAGTCAGGATATGCACAATTTAAAAGTCAATGTTCTGTGTTTATAATTTCATTAGAATTCATACAGTTTATTGTGTATCAGATAAAGATTAGCTGCGGTGGTGAATTTTGAGGACAAAATTCATCAAGATACTTCAAACTCGTAAAATTCTATAGTATATTTATACTATCTATAATTTATACCATATACAAAGCACCAAGCATGTTAACTACTTTGATCCGTTTAATTATAAACTTCCCCAAAGTATCCTTATTATCAATTGTAGAAGTCCATATTAGTATCTCTATTCTCATCGCTCTCCTCTCTCGCAATCCTTTTTCAATTTTTCTTTTTCTAATTTATATTTTTTTATTTATTTTTTAACCAATATGATAACTTTATTTTAATTTTTTTTATCACAAGTTTAATATACATATTATGAAATTTTAAAAACAGTATAAATAATAAAAATGGATTAGAGAGATGTATATTTTATCGAGAATTTAATAAATTTTAATTTTATGCTTCTGAAGTACTAACTATTTAGTTATAATATATCTTCTTCTTTTTTTGTTCCTGCACATGCATCAAGTGTGACCAATCACTTAAAAAATGCAATACACTTACCATATAATTTATTAGATTTGATCAAATTAGACTCGGATAAAAATTTTCCCTTAGATTTATATATGACCTCTGGAGAATTGAATGAGGTGAAATTTTTGGGTACGATTTTGCCCTCCCAGGACCCCATCTTTATTTTTGTAATATTTTTTTTCATAATAATTGAGTTGTCGTAATTCCGTCAAACCTTTTTTTTAATGGTTAAATTCCATCAAATCGTCCAACAAGGAAAAACAGGTTTTTGTCTGGGTAAATGACTAAGATCCACGAATTAATTAACACGGTAGAGGGCTAAGGGACAAATCCACAAGTTGTCTCTCAGATCATACTCAGATTCCACCATTCATTAATTACTAATTAACATGTTTAATAATTTCTGCCTCGGGTCTGAACTTGGCCAAAAGCGTTATCATGGTGAATTTGGAAACAATCAATGGGTTATGTGTGTGTGTTTTCCTTTCTTTTACTTTTTTTTTCTGGGTTTCTCTTTGTTTAGGGGTTGTAAATAGGGATGTAAACAATTTGAATCTAATGAAATGTGTATGCTCCACCTTGAACTCAACCTGTTTTATCTAATGTAATTAAGATTAAAAACATACACTAATATATTTATATATTAAATTATAAAGGGCTCATGAATCGTTGAACAACAAAATAAAGTCGAGCTCAACTCGTAGCACGACTCCAGTCTGAAATAGCTTGAGCTCGATTAGAATTTATTGGTTCAAGTTCACAAGTAGGCTCAATTCAAGGTAAACCTCTAATTATAAATAAATCACAAGTAGGCTCAATTCAAGGTAAACATTTAATATTTCACTTATTTTTTTTTTAGGGGCTGGATTGAGGAGGGCTTCTGTTGACTATTCTTTTGTAGGGGGGCGGGACGAGAGAGAAAGAGAGAAATAAATCAAGAAACTTAGCACAATTGAAGTTTCATTCATCCTTTGTGATCATTTGATTTCATTATCGGTTTTTAATTTATATTAGAACATTCACTTCGTACTATTTAAATGATGCACAAAAATTGTTACGGATTAATTGTTTAAAACAACATAAACTAGGAATCATATAGCACGCATTGCTTGTTAGAAACTCAAGAGGTTTCACATGTAATTTGATTTTATTGAATAATTTTAATTTTTTTTTTGCTTGAATAAAATAAATCGTTTTATTTTTTCTAGATAAAAAGGACAAAAACTACTATATTTAACAATAAATCGGTCACTATAATATTTTTTTTAAAACTTGGTGATAGTGCATTTGTTCATGACTTGTCCGCAAAAATTAGCCGTTCACGTAACCATAATTAGGTAATTAGTGCAGACGTCACCATTAGGGGATGTTTCATGGTTTTAGTATATTTATAATAATATTAACTGATGAAGACATTTATATAATTTTAAAATAAATGTGTGAACATTATCGTGACACCTGTTTTGCTCAACGTATAATAAGTATCTAAACGGTAATTGGCTTGTTGTTATTCCGAATCACCACGCATCAAAAATTGACCTATGATTAACTTGATCACGATTGCTTAGTATGAGTTTATTATTGTTGTTATATTATTTATTTAATCGGGACCTTATGGTAAGTTACAAAATATTCAAAGCCATTGGGCGAATGAGGTGATATTGTTGGGGTCAATATCACAACAATAAAAAAATATAAATACAAGGACAATAAATTTATTTGGATAATGAGCTGGATTTTTTTTGGGTTTTGTGGGGGTGGGCCCATGAATTCTTGAGTCCACATGAATTAATGGGTCTGGGTCAATCAATACAGGGGCTCTGTCAAAGGACTCCGGCCGACGCGGCAAAACGACGTAGAAAATATAGAAAGCCATAACCTCTCGTATTCGAACTATAGTCGATTTTACAATTTATCAATTAAAGTTTCGTTTTTATTGAACGTTTTGGCAAAATTTCAGTTAAATAATGGATATATTTGATAATGAATTTCGCATATAAAATACTTAATACTTAAAGTGTGTAGGTCTCGCCTTTTGATATTGTATAAGTGTATCTTTTTTGGTATGATAATATTTTTAATTAAATTTTTTTAGAATGATGCATGTTTGATTTGTATGTATGGATATGATATTTAAGGGTCAAAAGTTGATTTTGCCTCTATGGGATGTTATTTTTTATAATTTCACATGTCAACTTTAAGGAAAAAATGGACAATTTACAATGATCGTTTGAAATACAAAATTTGAAATACCAAAATCTCACCTTTTATTATATGACATTTCTAATGTAAATCGAATTATAATTGATCGGTTCATAAGAAATTCAGTTTGCATTTAAAGATACATTTGAAGAGATGTAAATACCCTATAAGTATATATAATGTCCAATGTTTTAAAAAATTGGGATTCTTGCATTTTTTCTTAACCACGAGAATTTTGTACATTACCCGCACTAGGCCTATTTTTAGTCGAACTGTAGAAGAAATTGTCAAAAGAACCACATATGATGAGTTTGCATGTGTTTTTGAATTTATTTAATGAAATTGAGATAAAATATGTATGATTTTTTTTTATATTCTTCCACTAAATATTTTCATTGCAAATAGACATGAAGCAGTATTACGTAAAAAAAAAAAAAAATCATAAATTTGATGAGGTACAACATGCAAAAGAAAATTTAAGGCGATAAACCATAAAAACGGTCATTGTTTAAAAGACAAAATGTTATTATCCCAAATATTAAAAGGTAAAAGATCACACAATACTAGCATAATAAAACTTGGTGTGAACACTCTTACTTAATATTTCCACGTTTATGTATATAAGAAGCTTTCAATTAAAACTTGCGTTGATTAGAGAAAAAACATAAATAAAGATTAATAATAATAAAAAAAGAAGAACAAGTTAGTGAAAACATTTTAGGATTTTTCGCTAGAAGATTTCTTTTTCTTAGACTAGCGGTTTTCACATACGGTTCCGTCGCATGTAAGACACGGTTAATCAAGCACCCAATTCTTGAACTATATTTGGTTACCATTGTTGGAGTTTTCCATTATATTTGCTATAAAAATTGTTCCTGGAATTGGCAATGCAATTTTCGATGAAAATCATAGAAAGTTGAAACAATTTATCTATACTATTATAAAAAGAAAGTTATTTTTGTCTCCTAAATGGTGGTTATTTAAGTGATTTTACAAAATTTGCCCTTCAATTTTATGTGGAATAAATAGATATATGTAAAATTACTGTTAAAATTGAAAATTCACATAAATTTAATTCAATTCGGATACCAAATTTTGATATGCCAATTTTAACCTTTTAATTAGTAATCACATGCAATAAATAAGCACGTAAAATGGTCAATATTGTAATATTACATCCAATTTAAAAAACTCATGCTCTCCAACTCACAAATCATTTTCTCTAATTAAAACTACTTGATTTTTTTTTCTTTTTGTGTTTATTCTTTTATCATGGAATTTTATTTCATGTAATTATTTTATTTTTAAATTATTTCAAATAATTCTTGAAAAAGTATTCCTATAAAATAAATTTAATAATATATTTATATTGTTCATCCTAAAAAATTAAAGTACTAAATTGATATATATATATATATATTTATATTTTACACACACATAGAGTGTGCGATGTTGCTAGTTGAAAAGAAAAAGAAAGACTAGAGGGATTGAATTAAAACCTGCATTTTAGAATTGCAGGCTTGGAATTAGTTTGTATCCCACTTAATTTCTTCCAACCTGAAATTCTCCTGAAAATAGAGAAATACACGAAATCAATTTAATTATCTATACTATTAATAAAGTACATAGGAGGATCTAATGACCATATTGGTGTCTTTGGTTTCTTTTAGTGTATTCACTCTCTAACTATTAAATTTTTTTTTTCTCGTTTCTAGCTCTTTTTATATTATCTAGCAATATATACATATACATTCATTTCTCTTTTATTTGTTTTTTATTTTACTTTTTTCTTTTTTTTTTGTTAATATTATGTATATTATCTTAAACTATTTTCTATAATAAATTTAATAAAATACATACATTACAGAGAATTATAAAATGTATAATAATGTATAAAATTCAATAAACACTTTCACTTTATATTCATAATTTCAATATATCATTAAATTATATTTTATTTTTATTTTGCACACAAATCGAGTATGCCGACCTATTAATGTGAATAATGAATGACCATGAGACCGTTGTGCTGAATTTTGCATTTTTTTAGGTGGCAAGGGTGAAGACCATTGAATTGGGTGGGCTTGGTTGAACATGAAAATTACAATTGGACCCAAAGTGCATTGCTGTGTTTGTAATTTAAAACTGGGTTTAATTGGGATTAATTTTTTAATTTGGGTATAATAACTGAATTAATTCTAATTTTTTTTTTGCTAATTTTGTCCTTAAATTTTAAATTCATCCTAGATTAAACATTAAATTCCAAAGGTAATTTGTGTAAAATGAAAAAAAAATACCACTTCATATACAAAACCAAATTTTTTTTAACAATAGAACAGATACTAAAACTATAACTATGGACTAATCAAGCAATATACAACAAAATCAATCTTAATAAAATATTGAGGACATATTTGATTATATTTTATATGACATTTGCATCTCATGAAATTATTTTATAAGCATTTTTTATTTGATATTGAATTTCTTATAAGTTGTGTGGCTTGAAATTCAGTTTGAATTTCAAATTTCGTAATATGATCTATGATAATCTCACATGTGAGATGAATTTTGCGAATTTCAATGAAGAGAACTTTTATTACAAAACAAACACACTTACCAAATGCTTAAAAGTGGGATCCGTTAATTTAAAAAATTTAGCATCTTATACTTCTAATACAATATCAAATATGTTCTGTGCGTATCATGAAAATTTAGCATTTTTAGATGGCCTTTAATATAAGAATTATCTAAAAAAAGGCCCAAATGTGAATCTAACTGACCCATATTAATAGAACCCGAGCCCAAGGGGCCCAACTCGACACCAGAGTGACTGTCAGAGTGAAACTAAAGTCCCTTGCACGTGACATCACAAAATGGAGGCACGCGATCGTGCGTGGCGCAAGCTAGAAGCCCACCAGGCACCAGGTCGGTTAATATAAATAAATAAAAAATAAAAAGAAATGAAATATCAATCCGCAGATGAAGAATAATAAAGTAAATAAAATTAATTTCCACACTCTACTCTCGACCCGCGACATCTGTGAACTGGTACGTTCGAATTAAATGCTTTAGCTACTTTGATATGAACATGAGTTTACTCTTCGATCGCATCCGTGTTTAGAAATTTGATGTTTTAATAGTGTTTGATTTGCTTGTGAACTTGAAGAACTTGATTGATTGATTTGCATTTTTTTTTTGTTCAAACTTGTGGATTGAAGAGTGATTTTTTTCCCTCTCATTTTGATGTATATATGCGAACACTAATACCTGGTGCTGCATCTGTGTGCACGGGCAATGGCAGCAGGATAGGTTATGGGAATTTGATTTTTTTTTTTTTTTGCTGCATTTGTATTAATTTTCAAAATGGAAGCTACTCTAAAAGTTATGTAAAGGGTGAAGAAATATGTAGGCGTTGATTGTTTTCTAAAAGAATAGAATTATGATGGGTATATTAACCGGCTTAAGTGCAAGTATTAGCTTATGGTTGAAGGTGATGAGGTTTTATTCAAACGGATTCAAAGGATGGAGAAGAATATTAATCAAAATGCATTTGATGCCATAAGGGGTTTTCTTTGGGCGGTTGGGGGGGGGGGGTGGAGGCGCTGGATTGGTTATGTTCATCATTGGAAGTTTAGTCATTAAAAGCTAACTATTGAGCAACCACTAGCAACAGATAATCGCCAACAACTACAACAGTCTAAAATCATCTAATGAACCACTATAGAAGTAGTTAGTAGATTAGCTTCCGCTCTTACCCTCTTCTGAAATTTTAACCCAAGATTATGTGGCACTTGAACTTCGGCATGACCACTTATTTTTGGCACCATCAAATGGCTCTAATTGGTAAGGATGGAGTTTTATAGGTAAAGTGATGTAATTGGACTCAAATGCGAAAATGACTTCCTTACTTGGTGAGAATGAAGGCAGAAATTTGAAACTTCGAGTTCAATATAACTTACATTAGCCTGTTCAAAACGTTCTATCGACATGAGTGTTATGCATTGGTAAAACATCTAGCTAAAAGAACTTCTTGATTACAGCACAGTGGACAGGTACTGTGCTTCGTCTGGACTTGATTTGCTTTACGTTACCCCTCGGTATTTTTTAGTCTATTTCTGCCTTTTGAGTCTTCTTTGGCGGGAGAGGATGAGCTTCAGTTGATATCAGTTGATTGAAGTACAGACTGGTTTCATTTTTCAGGCTCCCAAGTGAGCTGATCTGGAAACTTGAAATGGGTTCTGACAGCATTCAAGACAGACCTGCTGTTGACAATGTCAGTTCTGGTGAAGTGGAGGCTGAATCAAATAATGCCGATTCACTGGAAGTTGTCCCGTCTGGTGGAACCAATGAACTAGAAAGTGCAGCAGAAGTTTTAACTCGGGTTGAACTAGATTTAGCCCGTTCCTCTGAAAAGTTGGTTAACTTGGACATACTTGTTATGCATATAGCTTCTAGGGAAAATGACTTTGAGGCTTTTTTTTTGGAAGAAGAGCATACACTGGAAGGTTCTGTTCAGAAAGCAATAGAGTTTGACCTTTTAAATGAGATTTTGGACTCTGAAACCAAAGAAGTGGAAAGTTTTCTATATGCTCTTCAAACTGAGATGGTAAGTTTTCGGGGGTTTGTATCTTCATTCAAGCAGCTCCATGATGCTTTTAAGGTAATGGAAGAAAAGCTGCAAGATTGTGAGGATTCCTTGGAGCTCTCATTTGAACAGGTTTCAGGCATAAAGGTCCAATCTGCCAACTTCAGGAAGATCTTGTCAGCTTATTCTGGAGATGAAAAATGTATGTTCTTCACATTTTCATTATCCTCAAATTGATATCATTTAAACATTGAGAATTAGGGTAAGGCTCTGATAGTGGTTGCACATTTTTGATACAATTTGATTTGATCTTTCTGTTCTATCCACATTCACTGGAGTCTCCTAGATGATTTTAGTAGTCTTTTGTATTTCAAATAATGTTAAGTCCTACATTTATTGTTCGTTTGACAGGGAAAGCTGATAAGGAGCTTGCTGGTTTGGAACCTGGCACCAGTTCAGATTTAAATGCTAAGATTAAAATGCAGACTGCAGAACAGCAGAGAAATATCTTGAGAATGCTGGAGAAGTCTTTAGCTAGGGAAATGGATCTCGAGAAGAAGCTAACTGAGTCAAGACAAACTGAAGAAGACTTAAAACATCGAATGCAACAAGAAGTCTTCTGCATGGAAGAAGAAGCTGAAAATATGTGGGAAAGACTGTTTGAGGGAGAAAATAGTGCAGAAATCCTCCTTGGAATTTCGAAAGAACTGTTTGGGCGAATCCAGATGGCACAGTTTAGTATAAATGGGTCAATTCAGAGAGAAGGGGAGCTGAGATCTAAAGTTCAAGATCTTGATGAGCAGTTGCAAGAAAAAGAATGTGCTTTGAAGAGCTCTGAGAGTTCTAGGACTGAACTTGTGGAAAAGGTTAGTTCACTCGAGCAGAAACTGAGGGAAATCGAGCCTCAACTGCAGCTTGTGAAGGATTATTCAGTGCAAAACGAAGAATTGAAGGGAAAAGCTACTGAAGTTGAAAAGAGAGCTGAGATTGCAGAAGCTGAATGTAAATTGCTGAGAGTCTCTAACATGGAGCTTAATGAAGATTTGAGCCGCTTGAAGAGTAGCATTACTGTTGCAACTGAGAAGGTGGAACAATTGGAGAGGCAGTTGAAGGACTCTGAACTTAAGCGACTGCATGCAGTGGCATCAGCTGAAGCTAGTCAAGAGAAGCAAAACATGCTAGATTGCATGATCAAGGATATGGACAACTTAATAAAAGATCTAAAATCAAAGGTTTTAAAGGCCGAAAGTCAGACTGAGAGTGCTGAAGAGAAGTGTATTGTATTGTCGGAGTCCAATGTGGAACTCATTGACGAAACAAATTTTCTGAGGCATAGAATAAAACATTTGGAGGCGTCTTTGCATCTGGCTGATGAAGGTAAGAAGGAAACTGCAAAAGATATTAGGATGCGGACTAAATTTATTGCAGATTTGGTAATGCAGTTGGCTCTTGAAAGAGAACGCATTCATAAGCAGGTTTGCTACGGTTCTCACACTTTACAGTCTGAAGTTGGTTGTCTTTTCTTCTTTTTGCATTTTTCCTCCCTTTTTTAATTCTCAGTTGATGTCATAAGATTTTTCACTGATAGATGATGTGGAAACCTGTATTTATACTTCTTGATAAAGTTTCCATATCTGGAATACCAAACATCTTAGTTAGAACTCCTTAAACTGAGTTTAAAATCACAAAGTTAAAGGATATAGAAGAAGGATTGGGCAACGTTATGTGACTGACCATCATACATTAAAAGAATGTTTGGGAATCTGTTCTATCTTTGTGGTCATAAAAAAGTTATGTGGATTATCTTTTCTTATATGCTTCTGCAAGCCAGTTGATTTATGCTTACGCTTATACCCCTGGCGGGGGAAAAAAAAATAGAAAGAGCAAAAATTGCTTCCTAGAGGGCTTGGCTTGATAAGAAGTATTTTGATGATGGATGCTATATATAGGTTTAGGCTTTCTTGTCACAGTAGTAGTTTTTCTTTTATGATTTGCGGTTGTCTGCATTTCCCCTTACAATCTTCTGTTATTTATTTCCCACAGATGTCATCATTATCAAAGCAGAAGAAAGTTGCTATGAAGTATTTGCAGCAAATGAAGAAGGACACCTCTGTTACTGTGATGGGAAGCCATGATGGTAAAGTAAAAGAAGCTGTGCATTCTGAGATTGATAGTAAGAATGGAACTTCTGGAAAAGAAAACAAAGAGGAAATAATGGGGTCTTCAGCTACGAATTATGAGGTTTGTGCTTCTGTTAATTACTCTCCTATTTTTAGCAATTATCAGAATTAGTATGGGTTACTTGTAGGTATCTTAGCCCTTAGGTGACTCGAACATGCTTTAATCAGTCTGTATGGGTGTTGAAATTCTCGCCAACATAGGTGTTTGGGATTACAGTCATGGCTCACTGGGGAGGCATATCATGGATGTAATATGAAAATATGACTATCAAATATTTGATGTAGAAAATAACTAAATTGTAATTTTACCTGTAAAAATGACCATTTACTGCCTGGAAGATTACTATCTTTTCTTTTCAAGTAATGTTTAATCATGACAAAAAGTAACGTTTTATCTTAGCAATAAAAATTCATAATGTGGTCCAGATCCCATCCTAATGCCTCAACTAATTCTTGTTTTTAGAATGTCAATGTACCCGAAGACTTGTCAACAACTGAGATCGAGACGGGGCATACTGATTCTGCCTCTGATATTAACACTGTGAGAAATATAGATGCAAGGCAGCTCAAATACATGTATATCTTCATGGTAGGTCTTGTATTGGTGGTTCCAGCAATTGTAGCTTATATGTTTCAGCAATGAGGGGGTCAATCTTGATGGTGCTGGTGCTTCTCCGTGGACCGAAGGGTTTGATGTTGTATTCTTGAGAAAATTTCAGTTGCTTTAAGGGTTTTGATGGGTGGTGTGGGTGGTGTACTGGTTGACTCAGTCGAGCTAATTTTCCACAAATAAAATTCGAAAGACGGCAAAAGCTGACGGAGTATATTCGATATCAGAGTGACCAAATTAGTAACTGTTTTTTTTTTGGCGGTATAATAGGTCGTTGCAACAAGGGTTTTCATGTCCTAAACGCGGGATTTCTCTTGTATGTAGTTGCAGTTTTTTGACTAGCGGAAACTCAGAAGAATTTCTCGATAGAAATAATACTGAAGCTCATGGACACGTGTGCTTTTTGAACTATAATCAAAACACAAATATAGCTCATTACTTTTTCTTTTTTCTTGCTTTTTTTTTTAATCTTTTTTATAATTAAATAGCTCATTACATAAAAATGCAGACTTTGAACTTGTGGCCTGGTATATAGCAACTCTTTCTTGAATGATTGAATGACTTTCTAATCAGCTGAATTTGTCGCTGAAACTGACAATTTGTTTCGAAAAGAATGATGGCCTGTGTGAACTGACAAAAATAAGCTCTCTTGATATGCATCGAAGAGCAGTTTATAAACAGGAGGTTGGTCATAGTTCTTGGTTCTCATTCACCAAAACTTCACCGCTCATCATAAGCTCATCGTACGGCACATAACCATCCCATTTCATCTCACCGCTTAGCAAATCCAGGTTCTCGTATATCTCCACATCTTGGATGAGCTTTGTCCCCAACAAGAAACATATGCACCTCAGATTGGACCTCGATCCAGCTACAACCCGGTTCTTTTTTCAGCCTACCGTGCCTCATGATCTTCCTCATTTTCGATACCTCTCTCCACAGCCTTGCATCAGCATAGATATTCGATAGAAGAACATAAGCAGAGGAGTCTTGAGGGTCCAATTGCAAAAGAGAACTTGCTGCTTTTTCTGCCACCTCAACATTCCCATGCATCTTACAAATACTAAGAAGTGTTCTCCAGATCACATCATCAGCCTCGAAAGGCATTTCTTCAATAAGCTTCAAAGCATCAAGAAGTTGCCCCGACCTTCCTAGTACATCCACCATAGATGAATAATGCTCCAACTGTGGTTCTAAATTATAGTCGGTTTGCATTAAGTTGAAGTAATGAAGTGCTTCATCTACAAGTCCAATATGTGCACAAGCACGAAGGACTGCCACAAAAGTTGCATGATTTGGCGTTACTGTATCAAGCTGCATTTTTTCGAAAATCTGCAAAGCTTTGTTTCCATGACCATGGTGAGCATAGGCACACACCGTGGCATTCCATGTCACAAAGTCACGTTTGGATGATTTTTCAAACATTAAAAATGAATCCTCCATGTTCCCACACTTTGATTACATATCAACTAGCGTACTGATAACATACACATCAGACTGCAAATCTTGCTTGATTACTTGAGCATGTATTTGCTTCCCAGGTCCAACATTAGCTACATTGGAACAAGTATCAAGTATCGTAGCATAAGTAAAGTTATTGGGTTTAATTCCCATTTCTAACATTCTAGAGAAGAACTTCTGAGGCCCCTCACTCTGTTCATTTGCTGATAACCCAGATACGATTGCATTCCATGCAACCAATGTCGGCTCCTCCATCCTGTCATGAAGTTTCTCAGCCTCTCCCACCATCCCGCACTTGCAGTACATGTCCACAAGTGCGCTCCCCACAAATGGGTCAAACCCGATCCCGGACTTAATGACTCTCCCATGGATTTCAATCCCATGGTGCAGCGCTTTCCCACCTGCACAAGCTTTCAAAACACTCCTATAGGTAAATTCATCAGGTTCCAGCCCTGAACGAAGCATAGAAATAAATAGGAACAAGGACTCCTCATTTTCATTCTGCTCACAAGCTGCAATGGCTGCATTCCAGGATACGGCATCCCATTTATCCATTTCATCAAATAGCCTACGAGCTTCCCTCAATGCTCCACATTGACCATACATATCTAAAATTGCATTTGCTACACAAATATTGGACTGGAAGGGAGTTTTAATTGCTAATCCATGTACTTGAATTCCTTCCCCGTGTCTTTTGATTGCTGCACATGCACTAAATGCACCAGATAGGCTTATTTCATCAAAACCAAGATTAGATTTCAATAAAAATAGAAAAAGCTGCAAACCTTCATGCCCACGATCACCTCTAGCATATCCCGTTATTAATGCATTATAAGATTGCAAATTATGGTTTGGCAACAAGTTGAACACCTTTCTAGCATTAAACAAATTGCCACATTTTGCATACACATCCAACATGGCAGTACCCACAATGGAATCAGCTCCAAAATCACTCTTCAGTGCGTGACCGTGCAATTGAGAAGCCAACCTTACGGCAGATAAGCGAGTACAAGACCTAAAGATACTAGCATATATAGATTGGCTAACTCCAATCCCCTCTCTTTGCATTTCTTTGAACAACTCCAATCCGCCCACAAGGTCGTCATTTTGAACGCTGCCAGCAATTATCGCGCTCCAGCACACCCAATTTTTCACTGGCATCTCATTAAAAAAGCAGAGTGACTTAGCCAAGCTCTTGCACTTTGCATACATATCCAACATTGCACTCCCTGTCACCACATCACCCACCAAACCCAACTTGACTACAACCCCATGTACCCGTCACCCTAACGCATAATCTTCTAAAACTGAACATGCTTTCAAGACAAGAGCAAAAGAGGTCTCATCATAACGCACGCCTTCTCTCCCCATCAGCACAAATATCTCAACTGACTTCGAACAATCCCTGTTCTGTAAGTACCCTGAAATCAAAGAATTCCAAGAAATCACATCGTTTTCAGGCATAGAATCAAAAAATGACTGCGCCAACCCCATTTTCTCAGTAACTGAATATCCAAAAATCATAGCATTCCACGATACTGTGTCCCGTTCGGACATTCTGTCGAACACATTACCTGCACACTCCAAACGGGAGCATTTTACGTACATTTGGAGCAAACAGTTGGTGACAAAAATTGTGGGTTTGAAGCCAGATATCACCATCCGTGCATGGGCTTGTCGGCTCGAGGGCTCTTTCGTTGGAGCATTCTTGGAATATATGGGAAAATGTCTTTTTGTAAAATTGGTATGGTTGATTTTTCTGTGGAAACGTAGAGATTGAACATAAAAATACGGGAGATTTGATAAGAAAACTTGGAAATGTAGGCTTCGGCTGGAGATGGAAGAGTCTGGTTGAGAAATGAGGCGCCATCAGCATTTGAATTCATGATTGGCGGGTTGCTCTGCCGTCGGATGAATAGAAACAACGGCTCTCTCTCTCTCTCTCTCTCTCTCTCTAGTTTTGTTTTATTTTTCCTTCATTTTATGCATAAATTCTTTAAGTTTACTGTTATCTTGTAAAAACAACTTGATTTTTTAACGATTGTGATTACCTTGTACACAATTATTAATCTTTGCGGATTAGCTAATATAATTTTCTTTTGTAATAGTATAATCAGCAATCTTAGTGAAAAAAATAATCTTAAATGTTGCAGTAGTAGAAGAGGACAAGCTTTATTACTTGTGGAAGTTCATGTGATTATTTCAACTATTTTGAAAATATAAAAGATGATTATTATTATTATATATTTTTGTTTCGTTTAAATAATCTCTCGCATAGCATGAAACACATACTAGTTACATACAAAATGAAGGCGAATATTTTAACAGCACTCATCTACAAATCCATTGAAGCTGAATAATTTTAAAAATTAATTCAAATGAAAATATTACCATTTGATTTCTATTTTACTCTTTTTCTTTTTCCTTCTTTAATGATGGTTAGGCAATGGGAATTGTTGACTTTGGGGGCGGCGGAATGGTGCAATCGTCTCTCGTCCCCTCACCTGAGCTTATATTAAATTAAAATTTATATACGCTTCTCTAAAAATTTTAAAATATTTCTTCTTAAATCAGAAAAATACGTTTAATATTTCATAAAAAATTAACCTTACCTTCAGATAAAAAATAATCTAACTCTATCCTCACCTTCAATTTGACTAAGTTCATTGATATGTCTATACTCTATTATAACATTCGTTTTCAATACAACGTTTTTTAATGAAGAAAGAGATATGTTCAGAGTGAAGATTAAAATTTACAAACCTACACATTAGTCTCTAACCTATCCTTAATTAACATAATATATTACTTACAACCTAATTTAATGGTGATAAGTCAGTGTCTTCAACTAATCACTGTCTCTAATTTCCACTTTGAAATTAATTTCTGCTCAACTTGTTCTCAGTAGAAGAAAACAAAAAATTGACCAAAACAACGACTTGTTTAGCAACTAATTGATTTCGTATTTGAGTGCAAATTTACCCTAAAGTTGCAAAGTCAATTTGATGAATTTCCGAGTAAGTCTTTGCACAGTCAAATAAATTAAGACATGGACAAAGACATTTATTAGTGTAAACCGTGTCATGTAATTAAATAAATCATTCACAAGCCAAGCAATATGTTTCTTGCAAGTATTATTAACCGAAAATTTTGGGCATGTAGTTGGGAAAAAAATATTGGACACGCAGTAAAATTTGAAGGTAAAAAGGTAAAATAAATTAGCATTCTTTCTGTTTTGCATGTATCTAAAATATTTTTGCAATATTTAAAAATTCGATACGTTTTAATTTACTTTAGTATTTTATTTTATTTTATTTTTATTTTAAAACCATTGCAATTGTGTCATGCTTTTTTTTTATTGCAAATAAAATTCTTCGATCATATTTTCAGGTAAAAATCAACAAAAAAAAAAGGAAAAAAAGAGTAAAAGTGCAATAACTAAGTAAACTTAATATGGCAATATGAAAAATGAAATAAGTAGTCAAGAAAACGTTAGAAAGACTTTTATCTCAACAAACAAAAAAACAACACAAATTATGTTCACATCCCAAAAAAATCACAAAACGCAAGAAAACATTTCACTTTCACTGCTAAATTTTTTTTCTGCAATGGCGGAGGTCTCCAATATCCACCGCCACCACCAGCCACCGCCGTCGAGGGGGGCCGTCTCCTCCACCACCGGGCCGCGCCAAGAGGAACCCGCACAACAAGAAGAAGAGTTCTATCATCAGGCCAACCCTTTCGTGTTCGATTTCGATTCATTCTCCCCTCCCAATACAAATCCCTCTTTCTTCGATGACTACGCGACGTCGTTCGATTTCGGGTTCGATTTGGACGCGGAAATCGAGGACCCGGGATGCGAGTACGAGGACCCTAATTGCTTCTCCTTCGGAGGTGAAGAAGAAGATGAGCAGATGAATTTCGTGACAGATCTGTTCGAAACACGTCAGCCCCACGTGACGGAGGACCCGATTTGGGAGTTGGAATCGGATCGGGCTGACGATACGCCGCTCGAATTTGGCTTCGGGCCGGGTCTCGGATTGAACATGGGCCTTCGAGTGGTGGGCATGGATTCCGAGTCTGATTCTGAGGAATTCGAGGTAAATTCAGCGTTTATTAATAATGATGGTGATAATTATGATGGTTTTGGAGTCAGTAACAATAACTATCATCCTGATCCTGGTGAGAATGAGAGAGAAGAGTTTGAATGGGAGGAGGTGAGTGAAAGAACCCATTTCGATGAGAGGGAGAATTTGAATTCAGTGATTAATCGAATTGAGGAAATATCTGTTGCATCGGAGATTTCCTCTTCTGAAGGCGAGAATTCAAGTTTAGGTGATGACGAGGGCGCTGAGGAGGGGCGGACTATAGAATGGGAAGTCTTGTTGGCAGTGAATAATTTAGAGAGGACATTTGAGTTTGACAATTCAGAAGAAAATAATGACAGTGGTGGCGAAGTTCCACATATTAATCTTCCTGAAGATTATATTTTGACTATGGAATACGATGCCCTTTTTGGGCAGTTGGTGGAGAATGAGAATGCTTTAAAGGGTAGCCCCCCAGCTGCAAAGTCTGTGGTGGAGAATCTTCCTTCAATGGTGTTGACAAAGGAGGAAATTGGGGAGAATAATAGTGTGGTTATCTGTGCAGTTTGTAAGGATGAGTTTGCAGTTGATGAGAAGGTGACTAAGATGCCATGTTGCCATTTATACCACGGGGACTGCATTTTGCCATGGCTCAGTATTAGGAATACGTGCCCGGTTTGTAGGTATGAGTTGCCTACAGATGATGCAGATTATGAGAAGAGGAAGAGTGAGAGGGTAGGTGGTGGAGTTACTTCTCAATTGGTTGATGATTTTCAGGTGAGGTACGATTTTGAACTTTTGCCTTGAAAAAGGTTTTTCAATCCTTAGAAAATGGTTATAGAGACAATATATGTTTTCATTTTCTTTCTCCTTTTCTGTACGTAAGACTTTCTTTGTACTCCAGAGTGGTGAGGTTGCAAACTTTTATGTGGATATTACATTGGAAGTTTTACAGATCATCATTGAATATTTAACTATTGTACAATCTATAGCGTTAGAAGATAGCAACCATCCCTTTGAAATCATTGTAGAGACAAGCTGGAAGCTCGGTGTTGTTCAGTTAATCTTCTGATTGTATTCGTGTTGGACATATGAAAGATTTTTCATGTGTTGTTAGTCATCAGAAGAAAGATTCAGCCTGATAGATTGGCAATCCCTTTTGGAATTGCCTGCCTTTTGGCGGTTTGGCTGTCTGAAAAATAATGTAGGAAAAGATGAGTTGCCGACGTTTCAGTCCCCTACAAATATGGAGGAAGATGGAATCCACTTGGCTAGACCTATTCCCTTCCATATTCTTGGATGAGCAGATGTGTCGAGGGATAAATAGTGATCGTATTCTTCATTTATTTTAGCATCTTATGTCCTCTGGGATAATTTGATCGAATCTCAGCTTGTGTGTTTGTGTCAAACTGTTCAATTTGTGAACCTGATTTACTAGTTATTTAGTTTTGTAAATACTAATCTTTACTGAATGTTATTCAGGCTATAGCAGTCTGTCTCTGGTTTTGAGACGGTTGTATGATTTAGAAACCTTTTGCTTTAATAAATTCACATTCATTTGTGGTATTCCTATTTCAATATGCAAGAAATTCTATTCTACCCTAGCTCTGAGTGTTGACCTTCCAAATGTGTAGCTCAGAATTTTACATTGTGTATTTCAATGCTCTATGTTAGAGTTTTCTTTACATGAGAATATACAGAACCCACTATAAAAAAAATAGGAAAATAAGTTAATATGGGACTTTTGCTTTTAGATAATGAGGTAGTTTTGACCAAATGACCATGTCTAATCAGCTGAAATGCCAGTTTTGCAGTTAACAATGGCTCTCTATCTTTCTGAATTCTGAATAATGTAAATAAGAAAAAGAATTTATATCGGTTTTAGCTCTCAACGTATTATATATCAGCTCTCAATTTCTTAAATGGGAAAAATGCCCCTACCACGTTCTAGTGTTCCTTATTATTTCCATTGGGTTGCAAATTTTGCATCTATAGGATGAGTAAGAAAACTAAGTACTCTTTCTAGTGTTCCTTAATATTTCCATTGGGTTGCAAATTTTGCATCAATAGGATGAGTAAGAAAATTAAGTAGGCTGCTGGTGAAAACTGGCAAATGAAATTCTGCAGGGACTTTGTCGGTTCCTGTCCCGTGAGTGTCAAATTACTATGTTTCTTTCGAGCTTGTTTGATTATATTTTATCAGCACACAGGTATGAGTAAGTTATGTGCATCAATCCAGACAAATCAAAATTGTTGAGATGCTCCATATCAACTGTACCTCACGGGGTCAGTTGTTTGACATTATTTCTATGCTCCATCTCCATTCTATGCGTGATTCAATATCTTATGTTCTCCTATATTAGTTAGAAACTATTTGTAGTAGTCCTTTGTCCCTTGTATTATTTCTTGGACCTCATATTGTACCCTAAGAAGTGTTATCTGTTTTTGCTTCTGATGAAAATCTTTTATCGGGGAGCATGTATGGTCATCAATATTTGAAATAGTCAGTTCTCTTGGCATTGGCAAGATATGGGGGGCCTGAAAAGGACCGGATTTTTGTTGGAGATGTTTGTTACTTGTTAGTATTGACTATTGACTATTGCTATTGTTTGAAACATTCTGTTTTTATTTCGTAAATATCCACAATACGGCTTTATTTCTTGAGAGTTATCTATTGTTGTGGAGTTACAGTGAGAGTTGCATTAGCTTTCTGTGCTTTCGTCTGGTGTTTCATTTGTCAAGGCTTTCAGAACGAACATGGCAGATTCAACCGCGCGGCTTGAGAGCTTCTTTCTGTCTTTTCAACGCGTTCTCGTTTATACCGCCTTTTTTGGTCTGTTGTGTTGGATTCAAATTTTCGTGGAGGTCTTTTTTCAAGTCGTTAACTGAGTTCTTAGATTGAGAAATAGCTGCATTTGCGTGTTGCGGCAACTAGCATGCTTTAGGACTTGCTCTATTCTTCTGTTCTTAGCGACAGCCAGTTCGAGATCATTTAGTAGTTTGTTTTTCCTCTTCATAGTGCTGCATATTTTATTTAAGAAATAGAAAGGTGGTTCAACAGCTTTATGTGAATTTGAATTGCCAGATAATATATCTAACTTGTTAGATTCGTATGGTATTTACAAAAGCGAAAGTTGAGTGTTGTTGAGCCTTTTGATTTCTTTTCTAAAGGTTTGAGAATGCTTGAAATGATTCTTCTTTTTATTATACAACTTGTGCCAAGGAAAGGTAAAAGAAGAAGAAAAGAATAGCTTTGTTTATGTACACACGTGTGAAGGAAATGAAAAACTTACTAAAGATTTTCATAAATTAACTTTTTATTATTAAAAAAGATACAATATATTAAAACATTTTTCAAAAGTCTAATCGTTGATCTTTTATCCTATTTTGGTCAAAATTGCTTTTGGGCTTTACATAAGAAAAGATTGTTTATTGATGTTTAATTTTAGAATATGTTTTCTTATCTTTTCCCTGAATTCACTTATTGTAGTAAAATCTACAAATAATTATCAACTTTTGTGCAAGGAAATGAAAAGTTAAAGAAGAAAGACTTACTAACATAACTTTTTATATCAAAGTAATTTTCACTTGCAAAAGAATAATTCCACTGTTAATTTTTATATCTAAAAAGTCCTATTTTGGTCAAAATTACTTTTGAACTTTACATTAGAAAAGATCGTTTAAGTGTTTTCTTTTCTTTTCTCTGAATTCCCTTTTTCTAGTAAAATTTTCTACAAATAACTATGAGCTTTGAAACATTATAATAATCAAATCACAACTATAATTTATATTCGTAGAATTTAAGAAAAATATTTTTTTTTTCCTTCAAAAAATGAACTTATCATTTGTACATAACTGCATATCAATTTAAACAATTCAGAAAATTATTAGTAAAGTTTGATTTAAGAAGTCAAAAAGTAATTGTTGAAACTTTTGTACTGAAAAAGTTACTGAAACCAATTTTTTACTATATTTTTTTTCTTTTTGTTTTTACTTTAAAAATCCTGTTTAAAGATGACAAAATACAAAGTTGGCTTATGAAACCATAAGTCTCCAATCACACAGAGCACTTTAAACTTTATTTATTATTAAAATTACGGGCTTGGCTCTTGCGAGTGGCTATGTTTCAACCGGCCTTTTAGTACAATTTACGATATTTTTCGAAAGATTATTACCCCAATCATTGTGGTTTTGAATATATGTGAATCTATTTTGACTTGTTTCTCCCCCCCCCCCCCCCCCCCAACTATTTAATAAACAACGACCACTACAAAGTAAAGCTAACTGAAAAAAAGTATATTTTAAAAATTGATGTAGAGTAAAGTAGCATATACATATCCAATAGGAATCATGAATTATATATATATATATATATATGTATATTTTAAATTTATGGAATCATAAAGTCTAGATGGCTTCACTATTGATCGACCTTCACTCTCCAATGCATTGATTTTTTTCCCCCCTTTAACACAGCACCGAAATTTCCTCCATTTTTTATATGGCTAATTTCGTCCGAAGTAATGCTTCAATAATAGAGTTGTGTCAATAAGCCCAACGGCAAAGGCCAAGTTTTGAGTCTCACGAACATAAATTTTAGTTTTTTCCTTAGTTTGTTTAATTGTTTATATTTTAATAATGATTGATGTAATTATTTGTATCTTATTGATTTAAAATATTGATATAATGTTTGTGATGTACTTCGAGATGAGCTTTTAAGTGGCAGGTCATTTGGTCAATGAGATAGTCTACGTGGGTCTCAATCTATCAATCTGTGAGCACACGCGAGCTCGTCGATAATCTTTTGACACTCAAGTCAGATATCAATTTCGAGTAGAAATTGTGATGGTGGAATATGGATTTAGTGATTAATTAAAACGTATCTATGAACAATAATGGTGAGGCTATTTATATGTGCAGGTTGAAAATATAACACTTAATTAGAATTGATGTGGCAATTCATTTTGATGTCTTTATCTAATTGTGCTTGGTGCCCAATTAGTGGTGGCGTTCTAGTACTACTTAGTGCGGTCTTTATACGGAAATATTTATTTGACTGAGAGACGTGTCAAGGTCAGCTGAAGCTTTTACACTAAAGATACTACACGAATTGAATAAGGCAATAGAGTAAAGATTTCGAGTACAACTGTGCTCGAGTCTCTCGTCGATTCCATTGCCAATTGCAGGTGGTCCTAGTGGCCTAGGTCAAAATGTCTCCTCAAGCTGGTTGACGAGCCACAATGGTTTGTACGTGTATGAGTGGTTGTGCAATACATGGCGTGAAGCATATTTTGTCGTGTTAGTTTGAAATGTAGTTAACTTTTATTTTACCAAATAAGAATAAACTTGAGGCGCCAAGGTCTTAATGGTTTCTCATTAATTCTGGATCAATTGAACAACTCTTACATTGTGAAATCAATAAAATTTAGCTTAACTGACGAGAAACTTCGATAAATTTCACAACAAAAATTGGTTTAACATTGATAAGAGCGAATAAAATCTATTGATATAAATCAAAATAAAATTTTCTAGAAGAGGACGTCCATTTTTTTTTTGTATGTGAGAAAATATATATACATATATATATATATATATATTTCATGATTGGGTTTAGTGAAAGATGGTCTTATTCTTATCATGTCAAGAAATTATTTGCAAGTGAATCTAAAACTGTGATAATTGCAGTGCCAAGGCATGAAAAAGAAGAACGTGAAATAAAACAGACAAGGCACCACAATGTTAACAATGTCTGTGGAAAAGGGTGCATATCACTTTTGTTTCTCAAGCCTAATCCAATTTTAGCATCATAGACCTTACAATTTTTCATCATTGTAATCCCCAATATATTTGTGTGCCCTCCAACTTTACGTCAAATTTTTGATTTTGGATCAACATCTTGCAAAAATTTGTCCGGCACTTTTGCATTAGGACAACTTGGCCAGTTGAAAAGATGATTATGCATATATGGCTCGGGACACCCAGTCCTATTCCAATAGAACATAAATAGGATACACACACACACACACACAATCTTTTGGAAAGCATCACATTTTCCATTTTCTGAGATTGTATTTATTAAGAGAATTTTCATTTATGTGACTATGGGATTACTACATTCGTTTTATAATATCTATTGTTTGGACATTTTACTTTTGTCTTAAAATTTTTGTTATTTCAGAAAAATAAGACATATTTAATGTATTTTTTTTCTTCCGAAAGTTGCCTTTATATAAATAATACTCATATAGCCTATTTAAGTCAATACTTAAAACATTTGTTTGAGATTGTTAAAATTTCAATACGTTATTAATAGGGGTAAAGTTGTCAATTATGGTGCATTCTTAAATTCTCTTTTAATTTATGAGGAAAAAAACTCCTTAAACGAGAGATATTGTAAAATGATAATATGTATTTTGTCGATTCCATACAGGTTTTGTTTATTCCCAAACTAGTAAAAACAAACTGAAAATTTGAATTTCTTCAAATACGCTTGAACAATATCTGATGTAGGTTGCATAATTTAAGACGACCTCAATACATGTCATACATATTGATCGATATATGGTTGAGATAAATGTAAAAAAGACAAAAAGAAAAAGAAAAAGAAAAAAAGATTGTGATATGAAGAAAAAATTAAAAGTTCTCTTGCATTATCTTAATTGATAATTAATAATACGTGCGAAGAATATTAATAAATGTGATGCTACTCGAATGTGTATGTGCCAGCTAAATTATATGTACTGTACAAGAATTAAGAAATACAATAAAATAAAATATTGACCTCATCACATACGATCACATTCATGACTCGTGTACCTTTCCTAATCCTATAGTTACAGGTATGTTAATGTTATTTAAGCATATCAATTTCTTTATAAACTCATTACTTCGTAATAATTTTGAAGTTTAGTCATCTTATACTTTAAAAGTAACAAATTTTTGAAATCGTTATCAAATTTTCTTTTCCAATCTCATAATGTAGTCATTCATTTTTCACTCAGTAAAATGGTAAAATCACGATTCACACATGTTGCTATTCAGAGAATTTTTCCTCTCCAACTCAATACCTAAGTCACATGCGTGGCTCATTCATTTTGCCATTAAAATAATATCTTTTTTGTGTAAGAAAAATAGGATTGTCGAGTTTACTAAAATTATGTAATATATAGTTTTTGCAATTATCTGGGAAGAAATGGATCTCATTGACTGTTGTCTGTATACAATACCATAAGAAAGCAAACTTATAACAACTCACGAGTTTTATTCGAAGCGTCGAGTCACAACCAACCCACCCTCAACACCACCACCGTCCCTTGTCTGCAAATTTAACTTTATTGCATCAATCAAACTCTGAAAGGACACAAAAATGTGTTTGTTTTTTTTTGAAAAAACAAAAAGAAAATAGAGAAGAAAGAGAGAAATGTTGGTTACAATAATATATATTTTATATTATTTGGGGATAATTACTCTCACATCCCTTAATTTTAAGCAAAATTACAAATAATTTTCTCATGTTTCGAAAATTACGAGTGCTCTTTGAATTTTGTTCCTTTATTGCTAAATCAAATAAATAGACTGTAATGCACTTTTTTGCCCTTAAATATTTGTAAGGAAGAATTATTCTCACTTCTCTTAAGTTTAGACAAAATTACAAATAATTCCATCTTATTTTGAATATGAATAATGCTCTGCGTCGCCTCTGTATTGCCACCATATAGATGGTGAAGCTACACATTGATTTTTTCGTCTCCCTAAATCCTTCAAAACCCCTGATAACATATTCTTTTTACCAAGTTTTAGGTCATAATTGCACTTATTTTGATTAATTTTTGGGTTTTAAATTGGTTAGAATTTTATCAAATTTATTTCTTATTTGTCATAGGTGAAAACTGATGAAACTTAGCTCAAAAATGGCATAAAGGTAGTAAAAGGTGTAAAGAGATGTCATACAAGGAAGCTGAAAGGCTAAACATGGCAACAATCGCGTTTGTTGCATAAGACGTGACCACGCATTATGGCTATAGTTTCTCATTCAGGAATAGAAGGTAAAAGTCTACATATGGCAAGAATTTTACTTCGAAACAAATTTGCTTTTCACCTACGACTTCTCGGGCTTTTCAAAAAAAATTTCTAGTCCTATTAGGAATTAGATTGAGGGTTAAGACACTATATATGCATATTCTAAAACATCATCTTAACACCTTTGATTCTGGCTTAATTATTATTTTTACTTTGAAATTTTCAGCTTTTATATTTTTATTTGAAGTCGTATTCATGGTTATGCTGGCTAAACTATTTTTTTTAGTCAAGAAGTAATTTAAGCCAACGTTTTATTCAAGAATTGTGAGATCTAATTGGTTTGCTTATTTTTTACTTTTATACAATATTTGTGTATTTTTTTTGTTCTTTTTCAGGACACCCCATCCCTTAATGTCGTTTTGTTAGTTGTGCAATTAGGGTCCATTGTTCAATTAATGAAACTTCATAATTCTAGTTGATAAAATCAAATCCGTAATTGATTGATTGAATCAACACAAGTGAAAAGTAGTATAATTCGATTGGATCGCAGCTTTTGAATTATACTACGAAAAATACATAATCTAATTTTGAAAAATCATGTTTGTAGGTTTGTTGGCTAGAATTGGGTCTTTCTAGTGTTTAATACTATTTACGAGTTAAATTTTATTGTTTGATTAGGATTATTTGTTAATTAGGGATTACTCGTTGCATTTACATGTTTAATCTATTATTTTGGAAAGATTAGGTTGGACGAGTTATCAGAAGACTATAACCAATCTATTGTAGAAATTAAAAGCTATCTTTGAATCGATGATCAATCCATGAAAATGTTGTGTAAAAAATTACCCTTGATTGAGTTTTTGTTTATATCGATTTGTTTTTAATTCATTCCTTGCTTTTATTATATTTAGTTAACTTTTGATTCAAAACCCCTTTTTACCTTGAATACTTGGTTATCGTAGGAATTTGTCAATAAGTTATTCCCTATGGGATTATCCCTACTCAACCTATTTACAATTTTATTCGTGTTTAGGCATAGTAGAATTTATTTTTGGTAGATTCGGCGCCCATCTACCCCTCAAAATTTTTTGTCAACACTCCATTCATTAGGATTTAATTGAATAAAAACTACATCAAACCATAGCATGCCATTACATCTCTTTCGCCCAATTACTACACAACTATCAACCTTATTCCAAAATGAACTTTACCAATGTGTTGTTCATTACGATTAGCTTTAGACCATTCCAAATCCCATTGAAAAAATCCATTGAAGAGCGCGACCCATCTTTGCGTGTCTTTTTTCAAAAATATTATAGATATACTTTATGTAATTTGAAAATTTACAATAAACGCCTTCAAATTTCAAAACCTTACGATAAATAAGGGTATTTCGATCCTCAAAAAATAATGGAGAAATTGGCCAAGAGCATTTTTGACATTTCACTAATGGCATGATGTTTTTTTTTTGTAAACGTTGATATATGTTAAAGGAGCAGGGACGGAGCTAGGAATTTGATTGGGGTGGGGGCAAAATTTTTTCGAGATCATTAGTTATTAAAATGTATAAATATATAGGTTTTATATAATATTAACAAATAAAATAACAAAAGTTATCATATTTATGTGTATACGACTAATTAGAAGTGCTACAATAAAAAAAAAGTGCTACAATCAAAACAATATATAAAAAATGATATTGAAAAATATAACAAGACATTCTTTGTTTCAAAAGAGCAAATACAATAGATAATGAATTTCTTTTTTAAAAAAAATACTTAACAAAGAATTTTTTAACAATAATAAATAAAATTGACATTAATCCACATAATGATATACAATCAAAACTCAAAAAGTATTAAGATAATTTTTTTTCTCTTTCTTTGTTCTCACAATCAAAAAATATATTCAAAACTCAAAAAATATCTTTTTTTTTTCTCCTCATCACATTCTCCAAATCACTCTTAATTAAATATGAAGTGTCAAACTAGTAAGATTCATTCAAGTTCACTAGCCCAACAAATAAACATCAAGACTCATTCAATTTAATATTGAACAACTATCAAGATTCAAATCTGTACAAAAAAATCAATTACTAAAACAAGAAATAAATAAATGTATAAATTTTAAAATTAGTACACAATACCTTTTTGTACATTACTTTTGAAGAAAAAGTTGAATACTATAGGGTTTGTGAGAGAAGTAAAATTCTGATAGGATTTTTGGCATTTTAATTGGGATAGAAAACAGAAGTAAAATCTAATAGAATTTTTAAAATTTTAATTTGAAGAGATTAGGGAAAAATAGAGGAAAGAAAAAGAGAGATAATTTAATTATTATGGTAAATGAGATTAGGTAAAAATAAATAATTAAAAATAAAATAGAGTAGAGAAAATTAATTTTTTATTATATAGCTTATATATATTTATTTTGGGGGGAGGGGGCAAAATTTTGAAATTCTAATAAATATATATACTACAAAATGAATTTTTAAAAAATTGAGTGCCACCCCCCCCCCCCACCCCCTGGTCCGTCACTATAAGGGAGTATTAATAATTTTCAAAATAAAATAATTATTTATAATTTTGTCAAAACTCAAGAATAGGAAGGGTGATTATCCCTATTAGTTTTTGACCAAAAATAATATTGCTTACGAGTGTCAAATAAACAAAGCTCTAGTTCTCGAAATTTCATGCATGTCCTCGTGGAACATGTTGGAAATAAATTTTAAATTCCTTATGTTTTTCTTTTTCTTTTTTCTTTCCGAATAAATGTTATTTTATTGTGCACATTTTAGTTTCACAATTAATATGCCTATTTATTTACACCTCCCCAAGCTAAACAAGTTAGATTCTGGGATCATAGTTACCCACCACAAAAAATTCCACGAATTGAAAATAAATTTCATAGATTTCTTTGGATATAAAATTTATTTAATTGAAGTCTCTCGAATTGTCTTTTTTAATCGAATAATTTACTGTTTTTATTGTTGGATCACCAATTTAATAATTACGGCAAAACCCATATATGATTTAAAGCAATTATAAAAACTCAGTTATCAAATTAACATTATAAAATCCAGGATACTTTGAACCTTCCTAAAAACAAAGAAAATTCATTTAGACCTGTATTATAAAAATACCCCTCCATCGAAAGAAATATTATAAACATCAATCTTTTCAAACGTATTATTAACAAATCCAGGATATTAGGGGGCATTAAATAATTATAACAAGCTTCATTTCTCGATACTCCGACACGCGTTGAGGACAAATAGTGGAAAACAAATTTATCAAATAATTTTCTAACAGCAGCAATCGTAAAAAGAAAAAGAAATAAAGTGCAAAAAACAAACATCAAAGTCCCCAAAATGTTTTGATAACACCAATTTTAGTGAAGAAAAAGAGTGGCCCATTTTCTTTTATTAACCAGACACCTTTTTCCATCCACATTGGTAGTGGGATTTCAAGAACTTATACCAAGTACGTAAGCACAAGTGTGTATCGAATGAGTCCAAAATGGCTACAAATAATTCAAATGCACCACCCCACCTACAGTATTATACAATCCCCAAATAACAAATTAAATAAATATTTTTTTAAGTGTTATAATATTTTTAAAAAAATAGGGGGTAAAAGATATTTAAATTATACTAATATATTTATTTAGGGTGAAAAAGTGGGAACAAAAGTTAAGAAGATGATTCAAGAAGGCGGTGGTCGATGATAAATCTTATCCTGAACCAATCTCCGGACCTCATTATTAAGACATAGAATTTTTTTTTTCTTTTTTCTCTTTTAATAGTTTTAGGATCATACTTAATGCGGATGCTTTACTAGAATCAATCTTCAGTTGTTTCTTGTCCACACTCTCAATGAATTGAGTGCATTTTTTCTGTTGAAAGAAAATAATTAGCTTAAAATGAAACTACGACTTCGCTCAAGTTATTTGGAAGGAAGTATTCAATTTCAAAGGTTTTGCTACATTCTTTGTAGGAAAAGGGCTCTGTGTGTGTGTGTGTGTGTGTATTTGTTATTTATTTTTCTTCTTGGTTGCGGAGGGGGGCGGATAAGGATCATACAATTCAATTCACAAAAGATTATGTCATTTTCTACCATATTAATAGTTTCTATCTCATCTTATAACAATTGCATCATTAACAATGAACAAACTACTATTTCGGTACAACAATATAAATTACTATTAAAATAGAGATACACATAAGTTAGGGATTCGTACGTAGGACTCTTCTATTAGGACTTAGGAGAAAAAAAAAAAGGATATATACCAATATTTTATAACTAAATTTAATTTATTAAAACTTAAAAAAGGTAAAATCCCGTTCCAATTTGATATAGGATTCTACTTCATTAATTGGTTGCTCCATATAGTTATACAATAATGACCACTTAAGCCGTAAATGAATTAGAAGAAACATGTGAATAGAGGTGATAAATTTTTGAACTCGGATCTATATTATCTGCATGACAAGGAAATGGGAATTTGTTAGTTATACCGCCAACCTAACATGAATGCACTCCAAATTAAATTCAAAATTAGAGCAAATAAATATAAAATTGATTATGGCTAGTATTTTACCAAATAATAATAAGTTTGCCGGGAAAAAAAATGTGGCTGCGGGACAATCAAAAGCATCTTATAAGCTTTGAAACCTAATTTCACCTAACTAATAAAGATCTTAATTCTTAAAAAAAAAATACTATTGTATTTGTCACACTCGATACATGTGCAAAATAAAAATAAGATATAACTTAATAAATTGAATGGTTGAGTTCTAATAGTATAAAATTATTTTTTATTATTTGTGCTATCTTTTTAATTATTTATGATAATTTATTAAATTTATGATAAGTTAATACATTTAAAATAAAAATAATTTGTTTGATTAAAAAAGTAAATAGAAATACAAAGTAGAAGAAATTGAGAAGAGAAGGATGAGAATAGAATAAGAAAAATAAGAAAACCACATTGTTGTGGGGGAGAGGAGAGTGGAGAGAAGGTAGTTAAAGATTATCTAGGAGTAATTTTGAAATATCACAATTAGACACACTAAAAAAAGTCAAAGGGCGTTACATTTAATATTTAGTATAGATGACATTTAATTAAACCAAAAACATCTTATAGACAAAGGTCATAATGGGTCCCGTTTGGATGGGCTTAAATAAAAAGTGCTTTTCGAATGGTGCTTTTTATAGTAGAGCTTTTTTTTTAAGCCAAGCACTTTTGCGTTTGGATACAATAATTAAAAGTTCTTTAAAAGTGTTTTTATTTGAAGTTACTCTGCGATAGCTTCTAAAAAAAGCCAGTTTTGGCTTTTTTTCTGACTTCTGCTTTGTTCAAAAAGCCCATCCAAACACAATTTTTTTTTCTTCGAACTGCTTTTTTTCAAAAAAGAAGTGCTTCTTCTTTAAAAAAAGCCCATCCAAACGGGCTCAATATCTCCTAAAAACTAAGCCAAACAACTTGTTGATAACACAGAAGGGGTGAGAGTGTAAAGAGGCTAAAATAAGACCATATCCACCTACGAGTTCAGACAAAAGCCCAATTGGGATCAACACATGATTGTTGTATGGAAAATCATTTGCCTTCACACCCTGAAAGAAAAACTTTTGCGTAGGTTACTTGAGTGGGGTGCATCAATGGCTTGCATATGGTAACATATGGCAGTACCACAAATTGAGAGCCCCATCATGTGTTAGAGCACCTGAAAAAAAAAATGTTCTACCCCTATCAATACGATGCCTCTCTCTCTCTCTCTCTCTCTCTCTCTCTCTCTTTTACCTCTAAATCACAAAAACATTCACCCAAAATCATAATTTCGGTGTTCAAACGTCATCCTCAACTTCATTCTCCTATGTTAAAATGCCCCTTAAAGGCATTTAAGCAATTTCATTGGAGTAATTTTGTTCTTATTCATGTCTGGTATTTATCCTCTATCGCAGTTTATGTAACTCAAGGTCAAAACATGTGGTCGACACATGTGGTTGAAGTGACACGGAGCCAATAGGGGAGGAAGTTGGAGAACCCGGCACTCACGCGGGCTTGTTAGTCAGGGCCCGGCAGGGAAGGACCCCATCATGCACCTGCACTTTCCTAGTCTGCCAACCTTAATTCACATTTTGAAAAAGAGAGAATAAAGGGGGGGGGGGGGAAAAAATGTTTGCTAGATACTAAAAAGGTGGGTGAGCAGGTGTTAAATCCAGCATCCCTCCGTGCAATTCCCTGACCGTTGGTTTAGGGCACTGTCCCTTTATATATTGGATTCCCTTTGCCATTTTAACTCTACAAAAGGATCCTACATTGATTTATTTTCACAAAAGTAAGGTGGTAATATAGAGGTTATAATGGAAAAAATGATGGGATACGAGCATGATTTTTGAAAGATAGATAAGATATGCTGACAGGGGATTGTGCCTCAAGTGGGTAATATGTATTTAATCATTTCTTTCAAATCAAAAAGCAACTGTTTCCAGCCAACCCCATCTTTTTCTTTTTTTAAGTGTGTGAGAAAGATAGGAAGAAAGAAAAGGAAATCGTACGCCTCCAAATCTTTAATTTTTTTATGGACCAATGTGTGTAACTGTGTCACAAGAAAACGTCTCTACAGAGCTCCAAATGTATAACTATTAAATTAATTACTCGTCGTGGAGTCCTTAACTAACTTGTTTCCGTGACATATTTGGGTGCTAGTGTTCGTTATGTATACTTCAATCTTTTTGAAAACCCACCAATCAATAAGAGCAAACACGGTCGAGTTGTGTGAATAATGTAATTATATCAGATTGGTAGCCGGAGATGCAGTTTAATTATACTTAAAACTCTCCAAGGCTAGGCTCAACTTGAATGAGTTATGGTTGGATGACAGAAGGCTAAAATGTTTATGCTGCTTTTTCTAACAGAAAAACAAGGGAAAAGCAAATGAAATGACAGGCGTCCTATTAAAGTCTATAGATTAGCCTATCAAGAAACTAGATTTCGTCACTCGGTCAAAGAACTTTAGCAAAGGGTGATCAAATGTGGGGATGATTCCTTTAAACTTTGGAGGTATTTTGAAAGCAACAATACCTTATTGTGAAGATAAGTTTCTATACTCACTGAAATCAAAGCTAGGGCAACATATCTTGATTCTGGGAAGGATATAAAAGATACGCACACGCACACGCACTCACGCATACAATCAATCAATAGACACACACACGCACACACATACGATCAATCAATAATTGATACATGCGTGTGTACAGCAGAACAATTAATCAATAATTAACATCACTCGCAACCAAAACGACAGAGAAATAAGACGTGCAGGTGACGGTAAATAATCAAATTAACCAAAATAGGTGTGGAAAATGATTGGATGAAAGTGGCACTTCTGAAAAGTACAGTAGACAAAAAGGTGGGCTGATGTATGCATTCAAACATTAATCATCTTCAATCTGTGAATCTCCAATATGGGAAAAGACATTGTTTTTTTTTTTTTTTTTAATCATGAAAGAAGATGAAATAGAGGAAGAGCCAGAAAAATGAAACAGGGGAAACAACCAATAGAGACAAGAAAAGAAAGAGGAGTCAAATTTTGTCTAATGACATTGTTGACCATTGAGGCCACTCCCCCGGACCCAATAAAGAGGAAAGAGCATTTACCTCCATAAGAATTCTTTCTCTTTGATGCATTACGAGCTTCCTTTTCTTAGTGGGAGAATGCATTTCAAAGTACATCCATACACTCATCAACTTCTCTTCCCCACCACCAACCGTACAAGATTTTCCAACCTGCGTAAAAATGGGTAACTTGTGTGGTTAAAATCAACCTCATCTTTATAAAAGTGATCTAGACAGGGGAATTTTTTATTTTTTTATTTTTTGGATCAGCATTAAATTTATTAATATAAGAGAAGAAAAAAAACTTCATGAATAAATTGACCTGTTGGGGCATAAGACTTTGTGTAATGATTCAGTTGTTATGCTTTGTCATGACTAAAACAAAATCATCAATTATTGGACCTAGCTTGTTATCTTCGGCATAACATATCCATTTGCTTGACCACAATAGTCTCCGAGTCTGTCAAAAAATTCACCAACCCGCAACCATCTGCACAATTCTGTAACAGCACAGCATCTGTACGAAATAGTGATAATACTAACGTTGCCACACGATCATTTCTCTAAGTCATTCAACAAGGAGAACAGCTTAAGTTTTCCTGAAATTTTGATTACCAGATATCAGTTTAATTGAGAATCCCCAGAAAGTAATTTTCTCTAATTTGCCAGCGTTAGACAAGAAAATTCTGCAAACCAATTCAAGTTGAATAAAAGGCAGTTTTAATTTTATTTAGTTGAATATATCGCCATAAATGCCCATACAATCAGGTTAATAAATAATTACACTCTCCGAACTTATCCAAATCCACACCGTCACAATCATACAAGAAATGCTCCTACCAGTCTTGAAGAGAAGAGAATAGGAAATCAGTAACCTGCTACTCCGTTGTAAATATAAGTCTAAAACATCCCTTTCTACCAAAGCATGGCACTCACGTTACCAAATAATGTCTCACGCAGGGGCTCTGAGTCCTGAGATTAAATTATGATCAAAATAAAGAGTATATCGTATCTAGTTTATTTAAAAATGGTACCACAAAAGTGGTTTGTTGAGTCACCAATTTCTTTTATGCAAGTTTTCCACTTTTAGAAAAGGGATTGCCATCCCTGTTTTCCTACCTGGTTTCTTCCTATTCATTTACGTCAGTGAACATGGCTGGCTAAGCCCAATGTACAGTAGAAAAATCCTATTTTGGCTGACAAGTAAGACCATTTTTCAGATTGACTTCTCGTCCCATTTCTTCCTGAGCCTTTTCCTTCCATAACATTCCCAATATCAATTATTATACCCCCAATATTAAAACCTTCCCCCCACCCCCACCGGCCCACACACACCCCACTGTGAGCCTTTTCTTAACCTAATTTCTGAAAGTTTATCCAATACTCAACTAATATATCACAATTTATATGGATTGGTAAGTTATGTTCCGCAGCAATCTTGGATCATACACCCAACATATACATTTAGACAATTGACCCTTAACTTCATAGACTTATATACCATGTTTTCTGATTACACTATTAAGAGACTATATAAGGTACACACGGGTTTGGCATCATGGTCCTGTGGTCTTATCTTTAAGGAACTCTACTGTATTATTTCATGAAGTGGGGCCACAACACCTTTTTCCATTCTATAAATTAACCCATTCCCACTAGTTTCCCTTAGCCTTCAATCAGAAACTGATTTCTTCCTGAAATCTCGCGGAAACTCATTCCACAATCTTTTTGATAATTTACCCAGTAACATCAAAGCAATGCAACCCAGCGAGGTTTCTGAACTCCATTATCTATTTCCTTCAAACCCAACACAGTTCCCAGCCCATTTTGGCTTGACAATTAACAGCACGCCAACATATCAATTTAACAGATTTCCTAACCCATTATATCAACTCCATATCCCACCCCAAGTTCAAGATTTCAATCCTCAGCCTACATCTTTCAGCAGCAATTCAACTTCTGATGAAGCAGATGAGCAACAGTTAAGCATAATAAACGAGAGGAAGCAAAGGAGAATGATTTCAAACAGAGAATCTGCACGACGATCACGCATGCGCAAACAAAAGCACTTGGATGAGCTCTGGTCTCAGGTTGTCTGGCTCCGAAATGAGAATCACCAACTCCTAGACAAACTGAACCATGTATCAGAGCGTCACGATCGTGTACTCCAAGAAAATGCTCAGCTAAAAGAAGAAGCTTCAGAGCTTCGTCAAATGCTTACTGACATGCAGCTCAATAGTCCTTACCCTAGCCTGAGAGAGCTTGATGGTGACCCCTGCAATGACTTGGCCTAAAACTAAACAAGTACTCAGCTAGCTTCTTGAGGTTCCTGATTTCTTGCTGGGACAGATGACTTGATTTTGTCTTCTGTAAATCACTTTAGGCCATTGTTGTTATTTCAGTTGATAAGAAACAGTCTGCAATTATTGTCTGTATGAGATAAGAGTAGTAGTGCAATAAAATCTTATTTAATAAAATCCAGTGAGTGCGTCAAGAACTTCAATTATATAAGTACTTGGAATATATTCCTCCATGACTTAGGTCCCAAATTTGTTGAACCAGCAGAAATTGAGTTCATGTCTATTCAACATGCAGGCACTAACAAACACTTCATACACAACTGGTCTGTGAAAATTGAAGCTGGCATATCAGGACAGATTTGGACACTCTGACACATTCAGTTCTGGCAGTAATATGTGAACACAAAAAAACAATCAAGGGATAAAAGAAAAAGGCAAGTCCTAGGATTTCATGTAATATTTCCACAAATGGAAAGTAGTAGTTCTTTCATGCAAATTTCAGTGTGACGGGGATTTGCAGTTAAGATAAACAAACAGAAGAAGAAAAGGCAAAACATTAATACATGACTTTTACTGACCAAAATGTTTTCTGAGAGCATTCCGACTAGTTTTAGCTAAAAAATATGTCCTGAGGCATTAGGGGACCACTTCAATTGCACTGAACCTTCTTCAGTTGGCAACTAGGGAACACAGTGTTTGGCTGCTCTCATCGTCTTTCAACCTTAACCCCCTCCAGAGAAGGCCATGGTAATCTTAGCTTCATTGACAATAGTTTCCTTCAGATGGAGTCCATAGTCTTTGCTGATTCCTTATTCTGGCAACTATTTCAATAGAAAATTGAAAATTTTACAGCCTTTCTCAATAGGTGCGAAAAAAGCGTGACGCATGGTAGCACATGTTATTATATTATCTGTTCATCTCTTATCGTTTCTTCCATCAAATTTTAATCATCTATCTGAATTTGGTACGAGATCGAACAGAGGAAAGAAAAAAAAGAAATTGTTTGAGTATAACCTTTTCCCCAAGACATTTACATAAAAAAAATCGTAACAAAAGATCCTAATATGCATAAGCATGCCAGTTTTCGAAAGCCAAATGTGGGTCTGATCACAGCATTTGCCTATTCTCCAAACATTTTTCTCTTCTAATTGGATTTGACGAAATAGATCCAGCAATCATATTTTCATAAATCTCCCGCCAATTTGCTGAGTACATCTATTTTAAACCCTGTGCCTAATTTTTGATAATCAAGATCAACAAATCATAATATTAACATGGCGTTTACTGAAGCATATTTAGACAGTTCCTGATGCTGATTATAGCCGCCTTTCAAAATCAATCAACTTGACATGCTTCCAAGATCAACTTGTTCTCGACCTCACTACAATCAAATATTCTTGGTAAAATGTGCGAAGAAATTCTAATTAATAAGCAATATCCAGACTGTATAGACTACAAAACAGTGGGGGTGTGGAGATCAGATTACATACTCTATGAAACAATGCCGCTTTGTAATAAAATATATCAGGGAAAAAAGGCATTCAAAATAATTGAAACTCACCTGGGTTAGGGATTCAATCTGGAAATCATAACTCTGTAAGTCCTCCTGCAATTGAAACCCTAATTTGCGAACACTGGTTCCAATGCTTGAAATCCGAAATCTCCCGGGTTGAATTTGTTTTCGCGGAAGAACAAAACGCCGCGTAAGCCGTTGTAGTTTTCAAAACTGTTTTGACAACTAATCATGGGTTTCCAACATGTTACCTCTAACTTAGTGGTAAATACTAATTATTTCATCCGTCCACTTGCGCAAGAATATTAGAGAGCATTAACTTAGTAGTAAATAGTAAATATTCGTATTAAAGATTTTTTTTTTTGGGTCGCATAATTTCAAAGAGATCATTAATTTTTTTTTCCAAATTTACCCTCATTTATTATTTTTAATAAAATTTTGATGAGTCATGATAAGGATAATTTTGTCAAATTATTTTAAATTTAGTTAAAAAAAAGACTATTTATTAGAATAATTGATTTGTGTGAAAAAATCTACGACGACTAATATTATGAGACAGATGGAGTATTTGTTATTAATCAATTGCATTAATTTATTTGGTGGCGAATATTATTTCGTGAGATAAGTTTCACAAAGTTTTTGTTAGTGTGCCTTTTCCTTCATGAATTAGAAGCATATTAAGAAAAAAACTTTAAATTTAGACACCACCATACAAATTTAAATGTAATACTATAAATTACAACTTCCATCAACTCAACTCAAATCAATAGGATTACACAATCCACCTTCCCGATGGGATGCACTATTTCATATTAATGGATAATAAATAAGGTCTGAATTTTATAAAATGCCAAAAAAGTATTCTACCAAACATAATTATATGTGTGATAACGATATTATCTCACCCATAAACTTCTACCAATAGGATTGATCTCACCCATAAACTTCTATCAAAGCCAATCCTAATGTTGAGGCTGGGAACTTATTTTATGCCCTAGGTTTTGCGCATTCATGTAATGAATTGTTCACATTATGTTGTATTGTTAATTTAATTAAAAAAATTTATCAAAATACAAAAATATAATACAATTTATGTTATTTAATTTATATTTGTGGTCTAAACACCGAGAATAAATAAAAGATAAAAAAATAAAGAACTTGAAGGGATAAATTAACGACAAATAACAAAAGCAAAATAATATGAAGATCATTAAAGGCATATCTATAAAACTAAAATTATAAAAATAAAACACTAAAATCAGGAATTAGACCATCACCAAAAACAAAAAAAAAAAAATGTTTGAAGAATCTCATTAAGTGAAAAGAAACAAAAACTTGTAAAGAGATATATGAAAATAAAAAGTAAACATAAACTTCAATTTAGAAGGAATATATATATATATATCTTAGCCACTGGTATCAAACAAGTCCCCTTAAATATGCAGAAAAGCGTTTTAAAAAAAGGAAATATAAAAAAAAAGCAAACCAAGAATTAAGAATGTAAAAGTAAAAGACACATATATAGAGATTACTTAAACAAAATAAAAATCTAAGAAAACATCACTGAAGAAACACTACTCTCAAATATATATCAGTGTAAGCGTATAGACAGGAAGATAGATTAGTGGCATACAGCCCTGCGCATAAATATTTATTGGACATTGATGTGGGAATTGGGTTTAATATGGATATACAAGCCCACTTAGCTATATAAAGAAACACTATAAAAGATGAGCACTTGGGCCCAATAGTTTAACCATTTGGGAGCCAGCCGATATAATTCAAGGGCTAATAAAAAATTTCAACAAATATACAGAAATTGAAGTTGCATGAAAACAATTGCAGATCATATACACACGCCAAACGGGATGAACTTCATTGGCGTTGGCTTTATCCTGGTTTCTGGATTCATCGTTATCTCAATCTCTAATAATAAATCACCATTTTTTGTTTCTTTCGTTGCAAATTAAAGACCCAAGACAAATTTTGGCAAACCCTTGGGCTGAACTCTCACATCAAGTTTAGCTCACCTTGAATTCAAGTTCACAAAAATAAAAATTTAAGAAAATAGACATACTCTATTTTTGGAAAAATTAAAGATAATGACAAAGTGAAGTCTACTAAAGCAGAATGATACAAAGAGTTAATGATCAAAATAAAACAACGGTAGAAACAGTCATTTCTAGTATTTAATGATGCTTATGATTTTTTCGATCACCCTAAATTTAGAATGTAGGAAATGAATCTTAGCACTTCAAGTAAATATAATGGACTTCAAGTGAAAATGATAAAAGAAGTATAAAAGTAATAAAATGACAGAAAAAATGCTGAAAAATCATAGGAGAATGTGATTGAGTGCAATAAAGTGTCAATGCGGCCCTATGCCTTATATAGGGTCAGAAATGTAGTTTTTCATGAATCTCAGGTGGTCGAGGGGTTTTGTTGAGATAATGGTGGGATGTGGTTTGTTAAGTCTTATAAATTAAACATTCACTTTTGTCGTTCGGCCATTGACTTGGTCTATGCTTATCCCCCTCCTTCAAAGTAAATCCTCCTTGGACCTGGGCTTCAAGGTGGTTGTCTGCTTTAGAAATTCCTTCATTTTTCGGATCTAGAAATTCTTTCATGGGCTTGGACTTTAGGGAGAGTCCTTCATGAGTCTGATCTGAGAATTCACATTTGCGCCCTTATTTAACTCTATATATTATCAAGTCAAAAGTAGGTAAAAATATGATATATCAATAAGAATCTCTCGCTTTTTTCACCTAACCATGTACCTCTGCATTTGAGAACGATCATAAAAAATATTAGGTTCTCAGGTTCCCATCTGTCTCGATCGGTTTTTGAATTTTAATTTAAATAAGAACGTCAATACAGAGGCAACAAAATAAAACAAAAAACAATAAAAAGAATTAAAAATTTGATAGGATTACAAAAAAGACAAATGGCAAAGAAAAAGAACAGGGTGAGCATCCACCACTTAGTTAAAACAAAGAAGAGAAAAGGAAGACTTCTCTAGATTTGGAAAACACAGCACAAAGTTTTGAATTTACTGATTCACGAATCCAAGACAGCAAAAGCTCCCACTGGCAGGTGGAACACAACATCCTGACAAATTTACATAAACCATCAAATTTAAAAAAAAATGAAAAGAAATAAAGGCATATTTATTATATATTGACAGAGAGCATGACATACCTATGCTTGCATCTCAAATGTCCTAACTTTAACTTGAAATTCGTTGAAAGGGGGCATATTGGGCTTATCTTCGAAATACCTTCTGTACTCAGAATGCAATGCAGTAACATAAACCTAAATCGAACTTGCTGCCTAATATAGAAAGACAGAGAAAATCAACAATGGTATAGTTAAGACACAAGTCTGCTAAAGTCTTTTAACCAACCCCCCCACCCCCCCCCCCCCCCCCACCAAAAAAAAAAACTTCCAAAACTTCAAATTTTGGAATTTCAACAGACTAGGTTTCAAGCTTCGAGGAACAGTATGCAGCCAACACTAAAATCAACATATTGATCAAAATGAACTATGACAGATGGAAATAACAAAAAATGAGACCTCTTATCACATTAACATTTTCTTCGCAAAACTTAGAAATAAAACTCCAACTCAGGCAAGTGAACACACACACACTAAACTGCAATAGACAACAAAAGGCTGGCTCACAAGATAGCCCAATCCTAAGTATGGATCTAAGTTTGTTCTTTCAAGTTGCCTAAACATTGCTTAATCAACAGAAATGAAAAGTGAAGTAAGCATTCAGCTTCCTAGCACTTGACCAGGATTGTTAATCCAATGCAAAAATGAAAACAAAACACATCCCAAACTTCGGAAATGTGATATATCTCAATCAACTCGATGACCAACAAACTAGCAAAACAAGGTCAAAATCACATCAAATTACCTTTGCAGCTAGTTTGAGCTCGTACTTCCTTGGTCCTCCACCATTCCATTTTACTCACTGACTCCCCCGATAGGAGAACACAATTGTGCTTATCACAATCCCCCTTTTCCAGAAAAGGAAGCCCACATGTGCATATGTAATAATCCTAGTCTTTAAAAAAGAGAAAATGACGACCACATCTGCATTTGTAATAATCCCAGTCTTCAAAAACCTTCCAGTGTATCATTTCATAATAATCATCCAACACCTGGGCTCAATTGAACTTTCTGGGGCACAAATTGCATCAAAACAGCCCATAAAATGCTTTTCTCTCATTCTGAGATCTGCTGAAATGACGAGCATGTATCAATTGATAAGGCTGCCTCCTAGGCTCCTAGCAAATGCCCCCACCGGTAACCAAAATAAATTGGATATTTTACGTTTAGTTTTGAGTTTCCAACATCATTGAAAAAAATTGAGTGTATGAAAATATAATTCTAACATACCATTTGGGGTGACAATTTGCTTCGCATGGGTACATTTCAACATAGTTATGCTCGAAGGAAGAAAATATATTTCCAACATACAAGTTGGAGTGACAATTTCAGAGCCAATTGCTGATCTAAACAGGCTAATAATACTGAGTTAAATGCTATTGAACTTATTTAAAGATAAATAATTAAATAAACAAACCCAAACAGCAAACCTGACTGACGAGCATGAAGCTGCTGAATAATCATATCACAAACTATCTTCTTCCCGTCTTCCCAGATATCGTTCCCAGAAAGCAACACAATTGATATCAAAAACTCCAAAGAAATGGAATCGAAAACTAGTAATTAACATCGGACACAAAATTGGCCAAATGCAAATATGTCCCAATCCAAAAAGCAAGTAGAGTAACGCAGAACAAGAATTAAAAATAAATGAAATTTGAACTCAGATAAGAAGAACAAACTGATAGTTATTTAACGAAAAGGAATTACATAAAAATAACTTAAAACAGCAGTTTAACGAGTTTTATGAGCCAAAACAGAAGATAATTCCTAAACAAGTAATAGGGGGTTTGGGGTGAACCACATAGGTGCCGGCTCAATCCTCTTTATGCTTTGCACATCACAGGGATAATAGCAAGTTGAGAAAGTCCCGTTTTTATAATCGAAGATGCCCAAATCGTGCCCGCCATAGAGACAACCGTATTCCGTGCGGCCATTAGGAATTAGATCCACTATATCTGTGAAATAAATAGAGTTGGGCTTCAACTCAGGGAACTCTGCAGCAGGGAGGGAAAAGGCATGATTGTAACCAATGAAAAACACAAGACCATCCAATGAACCATCCATATACTTCAATTCCTTTTCTTTCGGATCGTATTTATGAACATCGAACCCGATAGTCTTATACGGAAAACAATTTTCGAAAAGCACTTGCTCGCTGCTATGCCGATCTTCAGGGTTATATTCCACATATGAACCAGCACGATCCACGAATTCGAGGACATGCCGTATCACGAGAAAAAGGTCATTGTTGTCTTCATTAACCACCCAGAATTTCAAGTCCCGACAGAGCTTTTTCAGCTCCATCTCTTCCTCCGAGCGTGCAGCCCACGGATACTTGTCGTCGTCCACATAGATGTCGTTCATTGGAATCAACGCCGGCGAGCGATGGTCGCGGAGATCCCAAGACTCGAACTCAGCGTACTTGGTGACGCAAAAGAAGAGTTTTTGTCTGCTGGAATAGACAAACTCCTCGTAACTCCTTGCGGTCATTCGGCCGTCGTAGTCGCACTTGAAAAGTGGTTCGCCAATGGGAGTCCACTCGGTGCTCCTGCCGGGCCAACAGAAAGCAAGTCTGCTTTCCGGTCCGAATCTCATCATGGCGCGGCAGTGTTCTTCGTCTTCGTCGGGGGAGCAAGAGATTATTACTTTGGACACGCAGCCAAAGCCGTGTCTCAAATTGCCTTCGGGGATGGGTAAATTGTGGATCGGGGGGAGCTTTATGTGGCGGCGAGAGAGAGGATTAGACAGAAACAGATCGCAATTGCGGGGATTAAACAGAACCAGCCAACCGTGTGAGGATCCTACGAACTTGCAATTGTCGATTGGCAATTCTCCACCGCAGCCACAACCGCCACCTCTCTTGCAGAGACTTAGGACTTTGTTGTCGGCAATGCTGTAGAACTTATAAAACGTGTCGCCGCCTTCAAAGGCAGGAGGCAGCATCAGCCACGGCGAGGTTCTTGAAGGGGAAGTTGAATATGGACGATGGATTCGATCATCTGAAGCACGCACGGTGCTGATCCGCGAACCACAACCAACCATTGAATTCCAGCCGGCAGATCTGGCGGCTGCTCTTCGAGCCACCAAACGGAGCAAGGAGGAAGCCATGTATTTATCTTCTCTTCTCTTCTCTTCGGCGCCAAGAGTAAAGTTAACACCTTATTTATTGTTATTTTTATTACTTGGACGACAACGTTAACACGCTCTCACCACTTCCTATTGTAACCTTAGGGTTGCTCTCCCGGGTAGAGGCATAAGAGTAGTGGAGTCGTGCTATGTACATATACATTGAAGAACTACTTAGGTAAAAAACAATCATTTTTTAGGTAATAATTAAGAAAAAAAAAATTTCCCTTTACCTTCTCCCAAGCTTTATTGAATATGAATTTGTATTACTATTACTACTATATATAAGTTGTTTAGCCTTACGCTACAATGATGGATTTGCCTAGCGGGCCATGATGGGTACGTGTCTGAAGCTAGATGGCCACATGGTTTGTTGTTGGTTTGTTTGTTTTGGGCCGATAGCCCGTGGAGATATATGGGGCAATCATACGATGTCATAGACAGAGTGATGTATGTGGGGCGAATTTGTGCGTGGGTTACGTAGTGGGCCTTCGGCCCAAGCCCCTCAGAGGTCGGTGAAACGACTCCGTACAAAATGTACTTTGTAGCAGTCGTGTTTTTGGATTGGCCCACTTACTGATAGTTTGTTGGGCCTTATTTTTTGGGCCATTGTCTTTGAAAAATTTGTTTAAGGTAATTTAATTTTGGGCCCATAATATTTGAAGTATTTCATTTCAATGGGAGATAATTGGGTTATTATTCTTATTTTTGGGTTGGGTTGAGAGGGCTTGAGGATTAATTAACTTATATGGCATGCTATTGTTGTTGGGGATTCGATCATCTGAAGCGCGCGCGGTGTTGATCTGCATACCACAACCAACCATTGAATTCCAGATGGCAGATCTGGCAGCTGCTCTTTGAGCCACCAAACGGAGCAAGGAGGAAGCCATGTCTTTCTCTTCTCTTCGGCGCCAAGAGTGAAGTTAACACCTTATTTATTGTTATTATTATTATTATTATTATTATTTTGAGACAACGTTAACACACTCTCACCACTTCTTATTGTAATCTTAGGGTTGCTCTCCCAGGTAGAGACGTAAGAGTAGTGGAGTCGTGCTATATACATACATATAAATATGCCTATATTGAAGAACTACTTATGTAAAAAAAAATCATTTTTTAGGTAACAATTAAGAAAAAAAAAGAGAAAAAAATTTCCCTTGACCTTCTCCCAACCTTTATGGAATATGAATGTGTATTTCTATTACTACTATATATAAGTTGTTTAGCCTTATGATACAGTGACATACTTGTCTAGCGGACCATGATGGGACATCTCCGAAGCTAGATGGCCACATGGGTTGTTGCTAGTTTGTTTGTTTTGGGCCGACAAGCCGTGGAGATATATGGTGCAATCATACGACGTTATAGACGGAGTGATGTATGTGGGGCGAATTTGTACGTGAGTTGCGTAGTAGGGCTTTGGCCCGAGCCCCTCAGCGACTTGCGAAATGACTCCGTACAAAATGTGCTTTATAGCAGTTGTGTTTTTGGATTGGCCCACTTACTGATAGTTTGTTGGGCCTTCATTGTTTGGGCCATTGTCTTTGAAATATTTGTTTAAGGTAATTTAATTTTGGGCCCATAATATTTGAAGTATTTCATTTCAATGGGAGATAATTGGGTTATTATTTTTGTTTTTGGGTTGGGTTAAAAGGGCTTGGGGATTAATTAACTTATATGGCTTGTTATTGTTGTTGCGGATTCGATCATCTGAAGTGCATGCAATGTTGATCCGCATACCATAACCAACCATTGAATTCCAAATGGCAAATCTGGCGGCTACTCTTTGAGCCACCAAACGGAGCACGGAGGAAGCCATGTCTTTCTCTTCTATTCTCTTCGGCGCCAAAGGTAAAGTTAACACCTTATTTATTATTATTATTATTATTTCGAGACAACGTTAACACACTCTCACCACTTCTTATTGTAACCTTAGGGTTGCTCTCGCGGGTAGAGACGTAAAAGTAGTGGAGTCATGTTATATACATACATATATATATGCCTATATTGAAGAACTATGTATGTAAAAAAAATCATTTTTTAGGTAACAATTAAGAAAAAAAAAGAAAAAAAAAATTCCATTGACCTTCTCCCAAGCTTTATTAAATATGAATGTGTATTTCTATTACTACTATATATACGTTGTTTAGCCTTATGCTACAGTGACGGACTTGTCTGGCGGGCCATAATGGGTACGTGTCCGAAGCTAGATGGCCACATAGGTTGTTGTTGGTTTGTTTGTTTTGGGCCGACAGGCCGTGGAGATGTATGGGGCAATCATACAACGTCATAGACGGAGTGATGTATGTGAGGCGAATTTGTGCATGGATTGCATAGTGGGCCTTCGGCCCGAGCCCCTCAGCGGCCAGCAAAACGACACCGTACAAAATGTGCTTTGTAGGAGTCGTGTTTTTGGATTGGCCCACTTACTGATAGTTTGTTGGGCCTTTATTGTTTGGGCCTTTGTCTTTGAAAAATTTGTTTAAGGTAATTTAATTATGGGCCCATAATATTTGAAGTATTTCATTTTAATGGGAGATAATTGGGTTATTATTTTTGTTGTTGGGTTGGGATGAAAAGGCCTGGGGATTAATTAACTTATATGGCCTGCTATTGTTGTTGAATATTCACAATCATGTCGTCTATACAATCTTCTTCTCAATCTGACGCTTTAAATTGTGCCTTCTCTCCAAACCTCTACCGCCTGGAACCCTTCACTGAAGCCATCCCCCCTCCCGATGATCTATGGGCGGAGGAAAAACACCACCTTCATCGACGTCATTCGCTTTTTATAGTGACGATTGGGCGGGATTGTGGTATAGGAGTGTAGATTAGGGATTTAAACTCCACGTGCGGTACCCAAAATATGGCCTCGGGCGAATTCATGGTAAAGTGGTTTTAGTTGTTGGGATTGAGAATTTTTTTTGCATTTTAACAATGTGTTTTTATACCTCATTTTTCTACCGAATTCTATTCTAGGGGCGTTGCTTGTCATTCTTTATTTCTTCCATTCATAATCAAATATATATAGTCGAATACAGATAATATTTTACAAATATAGATGGTATATTTGTTATTTAAAACAATATAAATAATATTTTACAAATAATATATTAAAAATTAAAATAAATTAACAAAATAAGAATATGTAATAAGTGTAAAACAAAATAATATATTAATAAATTAACATAAGAATAATCAAACAAATATGTAATAAGTATAAACCAAAAATAAACATACTACCAATTTTTGCAATAATTTGGTAGTTGAGGGCTTAACAAACAAGCTTAGGGTCACGAGTGTAAATTCCCTGCAAAATTTTGCATATTTTGGGAATACTATTCCAATGGTGACGATGGTGGGGCCCTTGTGGGCGGCGAAGCTTCAGCAAAATGTTCCGCCGATCGGCCAATTTGTAGGAAATTTCCGCCGCCTACCGGCGGAACTCTGACAGAAAATTGCATTCTACCAGACACGTTTTTGACAAAATTTGCATTTTTCGGTAGAAATTCAGTCGGATTTCGCGCATTTTCGGGCATTGATTATATGCAAACACATTAACACGTGTGTTTGGAGGGCCCACCAACCAATCGTTGTCTCTGTTGAAGAATATAAATAAAAATATAATGACTCTTCCTCTCTACAAGCTTAAGCTTTTAGGTGAGGTGGTCATTCAATATGGTATCAGAGCCAGGCCAAACAAGAGGTCTTGAGTTCGAATCTCACCGCCACCCATTTATACAAAAGAAAAAAGAATTTCACGTGCAAGGCTTGACGCGAACAAAAAAGAAGTCTGCCTGCACGTGCGGGGGCGTGTTGAAGAATATAAATAAAAATATAATGACTCTTCCTCTCTACAAGCTTAAGCTTTTAGGTGAGGTGGTCATTCAACATATAGGAATATTAGAGGCTTGGACCTAACTCAACTCCAAAAGCTAGCTCAAGAGGTGAGGATTGTCCAAGTCATTATAAACGTCACCACATTTGGCTATTTATTCAATGTGGGAGATAGTTAACACGCCCCCCTCACGCCCAGGCCGAGCACCGAGAAACAACTTGGAGCGTGAAATTAGATAGTGGAAGGTGCAATTAGAACATAGGATTTAGCCTGCTCTGATACCATATAGGAATATTAGAGGCTTGGACCTAACTCAACTCCAAAAGCTAGCTCAAGAGGTGAGGATTGTCCAAGTCATTATAAACGTCACCACATTTGGCTATTTATTCAATGTGGGAGATAGTTAACAGTCTCAATTGGAGGTGGATCAATACAATGGCACTCTCGCACCACAAATCACCGGCCAGCAATTGACTATCCCTGCCCTCCTCCCTTTAATAAAATGATCCGGCTTACCCCTAACAACTACATCATAGAACCATACAACACTACCCAATAAATTTTCTTCTCGTCAGCACTCGCAACATCATTGTTCCTTAGCACAAACATGAGTTTGATCCGACAAGTGGCGGTGTGGCATGCCAATTCCACCTCCAAGCAAGTCCTTTCCACTACAATACCAACATTGTGGATCAATACGACACTCTCGCACCACAAATCACCAGTTACCCAATATACTCTGTTAACTCGTCCCCCTTCACTTATGACACCCCAAATGCCTTAAATGTTGTTGCTTGGAACTCCCATGGCGCTGAAAGGTCCGACTTTGCCTCCAAATCAACGAAGATAGTAATGTAGCATGACCCTCATACACTACCTATCTTAAACACCTACGTTGGCGAAGACTTCCATTATTCGTTGTTCTGGCAGTTCGGTTACACTGCTTATGCCATCACATCTCCACGAGGGTTGACTATCAGCATGTGGATAATGTAGAAGTTAACACCTATCGATCTCAGCTTGATCATCACATTTTATTGTTCGGCGTTTCTCCAAATCAAAAAATGGCCTAAGAGTCGGCTCTGTGTTAATGCTCCTCCTTATCTACCCCGTCACAGAGAGGCGCAAGATATGGTATGTTTCATCTTCTTGCCCTATTCACACAATGCCGTACACCATGCACAAACAAAAAGCAATTGTAACAATGTATGCCCACCACACTTCTCCATTTATTTATTTTTTTCCATGTTTCCAAATAAAGTTTTAGGCACATGTTGAAGAAAACTACCCAATCGGAGACAACTAGACCGCTAGCACCGGATAGAGTACCTACCTTCACAATCCACTACACATTATTGACCAAGAACGCGAACAAAATCCATGTGGTTTATATATATACATATATAGATGCATATATATATATATACATAGAGAGAGAGAGAGAGAGAGAGAGAGAGATAAGTAACTACGTTCCCAGGATAGGCAGATAAGCCCCAAGGTCATCCCACCAGTATTGGTACCGCAAAAAGTGAAAAAAGACAGCCAGACTCTTCAACAGTGGATGGTCATTTTGTCCAACCCTAAGAAACAACATGCCAAACGTGTTTTTATGTTCTCCCACGTTTTGTATAGATATGATTGATAGGCCATATTTTGTATACTTGCTAAAATTTTGTATCATGGACTTAGTAGCCCATGTATGAATATGGGCCACATAGAATTGAGTATAAAGAGTAGGCCCACTTTTGTTGTATTTCGTAAATGTAATGTCATGCTTACAATGAATATATGAAACTCACGACTTTAATATGTGTGCCCATCCATAATGAATAGGCTTACTTTTCCTGGATATTATTGCTGCGTTATTCGTTGTTAAACTTGATAACATTTTCTAATCATACACTTGCCCGTTCATGCATCAATTTGGACTATATAGAGTTAAGCAAAAAGTGGAAGCCCAATTTTATTGGATTTTGCTAATGCAGAGTCTGTAATCAGAATATGAAACTAATGGATTCGGCATATTTACGGGCCCGTAATGATTGGGCCTTTTTAAATATCCTGACCAATATTGTATTACGGTTGTCAACAGGTCGGATTTAAACCATATCTAGAAAATTTAAATCTGAATCCGAGAAGCCTCTTTAATATTCGAATCTGATCCAAATCCTATAAGATTTACATTCATCTCAACCAAGTTCAAATTCGGAAAAAAAATCAAGAAGCCGTGAGAAAAATCTGACCCGATTAACTGCAAAAAAATATTGAAACTGTAAAATCAAATAACCAATAAAAAAAAAATTATGTGAAAACTAAAATTTAAATAAGTAAAAAAATTGTACAATATGTATAAAAACCATACATTATTTTGTTAAAAAAATTACTTTGAAAAATGTAAATAAGTGTATTATAAGTTATAATGGTTTGAATATTGCATTCTATTTAAACTTCTTTACTAACATTATATATATAAAGTTGCTAATATAATAAAAAATATTATTAAAGTTCAGATTTGGATCTTCAACATATCGGATTGCTTGATTTCATATTCTATCTACTTATTTCGAATTACGGATATTCGTTATCAAATTTAACCCATTGAATAATTTAATCGGTCAAATCTGCTAAAATTCGAATTAGACTGATTAAAATCCACTCCATTGATAGCCCTAATTGTATGACTAACCGACCAACACACCTATGTAGAAACACAATCAAACATACAATAAACCACCCTAATCATAGGCCAAAATCTCTTCAATTCTACATGTTTATCTACAAACTTTCTGCATATACATAAATACCAATTTTGTTAGACAACCAATTACAAGCTCACAGATAAAATATCCTTGCTTGGGAGATGCACATATTCCCCATAAGCATTGGCATAGCGCCTCACGCGGTGCCGTTAAACAAACTAGTGTGTATATATATATCTATATATATATATATATATGTGTGTGTGTGTGTGTATCTTGTTTCGTTTGTCAAAACCAAGGTTATTCCATCGAGATTATGCAATCTTAATCGGATTCTGATTTACAGTTAATAACTGGATTCAAATCCTAATTTATCCGTCAAAATCAAGGTTATTCAAATTTAATTGGATTCTAATTTGCTGCTATTCAATCCTAACGGGATTCGAATCCTACTTTATCTGTCAAAATTGGCTCAGTCTAGGGATGGCAATCGGGCGGGTTTGGGGTGGGTTTGGCCAAACCAAGGACCCATCCGGTTGAAATTTTTTTAACCTGGACCTGACAAAACCGGGTTGGACCCGGTGGACCAGATAAATTTTTTTAAAATAATTGAAAAAAAATTAAAGAAAATTTATATTATCATAACTTTCTAATCATGAAAAAACAATACTATTACCAAAGTACTAATTATTTATAAATATCTATGAACATATTTAAATTTTTGAAAAATTAAATATCATTATCGCATATTTATTTGCACATATTTTAAAATTATAACTTAACTACTAATGTTAGATAATTATTTTTATATATAAGAAGAGCCTATATATATTTTATGTGACTATTTAAATAATATATATTTTTGTATATAAATTATAGATATATATCATACAAATTTACATAAAATAATAAATAATATATATATAATCCTAGCAAGGTGAGTTCTGGTTTTACATGAAGATCCGAAATCTGCCCCGGACCCGGCATGGAGTATAAAAACCTGCCCCATCCGAGTTTCGGTCCGGATCCAACCCGGACCCATTGGCATCCCTAGCTCAGTCGATGCTTCTCTTGGTGCACAGCACCAGGTGCCTAAAAAAGTGACACATGTCCTTTTTTTTTTTTTTTAAATTAGAGGCCTCTTACTTATTTGTTACCAAAATCTATATATGTTTATTTATTTATTTGGGTTTCCTCTAGAAAACTTATTGTGTGGGGCGTCAACTTGCGTTCAATTTTGATATGATTTGTTCAAAATTTGTGTGTTTAGTGAATTTTTGAATTCAAATTGTGTTCTATTTAGCATCTTCAATTTATATTTTTCAAGGATCAACGTGTTGTATAATATATTTTTAGTGCATATTTTTTATAATAGAAAATAATTTAACATCTTAAATCTTACACATATATGCTATAAATATAGGACAACAATTAAGATTGAAAATAAATTTTATCATATTATAAAAAAATAAATAAGATTGAAAATAAGTGCAATTTTATCATATCATTAAAAAAGGAAAAAAAAACTTATTTTAATTTTAAAATATCACTTTTTCAGGCACCTGTGCACCAGGGAGCAGTCAAAACCAAGGTTATGCAATCTTAATTGATTCTAATCTACAGCTATTTAATCTTTAACTGGATTCGGATCCTTATCTGTCAAAGCCAAGGGTATTGAATTTTAATTGGATTCTAGTTTGCAGCATGCGTAGTTAATCATTGGAAATAAAATAAAGGAGTATTATAAACGTGGGAAATCGAGGAATATTACAGAGCTACTAATAAGAGCGAAATATGATAAGGTCAAAACAATTCTTGTTTAATTTTTTTTTACCTTTAATTGTCAATGAATAAAATCATATTAAAATTTACTTTCTAATATAACTTGCATAATATTTAATACAAATGGCAAGATTCTTCCCTCTACATTCTTTTTTGTGGGTCTCTATTGAATAATATTATATTCTCTAATGTTTGTGTGAATGTGCTCCTTCATAAAATCAAAAGGGAAATTAATAAAATAATTAAATAAGATATTGAATATTTAAAAAAAATTAAAAACATATCTTATAACCTAGTCTTGACATCACAAGATTAAATTGAACAATGATTTTTTCATCAAATAACGAAATTTTCTTATTTTTATGATTATATAAATTATCCCCTATGTAATCAAAATCTCAAAAAACATCACAAAAATGTGAAAAAGAGGACTTAGCAACTACAAATTCTATTCAATTATAATATTATATTGGGACAATTTAATTTTACCACTAATACTGATGATTAGAGAAATTATAAATCTTATATATTGTTTGAACAATTGAAAGATATATAAAAACATTCAAAATTTATAAACAAAATATTATATAATAAAAAAAACTAATAAATAAATCTAATAAAGTTTGCAATTAAAATAATTAGAGGAGTTCTCATGGTCAACAGTTAAAGTGATTAATAATAAAAATAACAAAGTATAACAATTTAAAATGACTAATATTAAAGTTGGCACAATTAAATCGACGGATATTCTAAGAATAGTAAGAAATTCGTTAATGAAATATGGAGAGAGAAAAAATAATTATAGAAGAAAGAGAAATAAAGGACTTTTTTCTATATGAGATATTAATGACATTAATATATTAGAAATTAAAAAAAGATTTGCAATATTGATGATTGACAAAAAAGGGTAAAATAGTGATTAATTAAAAATTACTCTGACATTACAGATTTCGCTTTGTATTTATCATTTACCATATTATACAATTGGGAAAAGTTTTAGCAGAACCTATTTGTCAAGTTTTTAGTCACTTTTTCTATATTTAATTAATTTATATCAAAAACTAAAACAAATTTTGGAAATTTTAATTTTGTGACGCAATTAAAACACTAAAACATTCAGATAGTCCCCCCCCACCCAAATAAAAGGGTGCTACTTAAGCATTTAATTCAATAATAATAAAAAGAAAAGTATTACTTAAGCTGAAGCCCATCAAGCGTGCGAACTTCCCAGCCCGAAGTTAAAAGTCAGCCCATCAGCCCGTCAGCCGACGTTAAAAGTAACGAAGCCCTAAGAGTTTAAATAGGTGAATGTGTTACAAATACGAAGACATGGCTCCCTCCTTGTTTCGTTTGGTGGCTCGAAGAGCAGCCACCAGATCTCCTAGTCGGAATGCTCTGATTGGATGTGGCGCACGGATCAGCACCAAGAGCGTTTCAGAAAATCCATCCCTTCGTCCGTATTCGACTTCGCCGTGGCTGACGCTGCCACCAGCCTTTGAAGGGGGCGACATGTTTTACAAATTCTATAGCCTTGCAGACAAAAAAATCATAAGCATCAGTAAGAGATCCGGCTGCGGCGGCGGCGGCGGCCAAGTAGAAGAAGAACAACCGGACGACGACGCTCAGTTCGTGGGATCGTCTCACGGATGGCTGGCTTTGTTCAATCCACGCAACAGCAATCTATTTCTGTCAAATCCCCTCTCTCGCCGTCACATAAAGCTTCCACCTCTCCACACCTTGAAAAACGGCAACGCCGGCGTGTCACAAGTCATCATCTCAAGCTCTCCCGACGAAGAAGACTGCCGCGCGATGATAAATTACGGGAAAAGAAAGAGACTTGCCTTCTGCAGTCCCGGCAGGAGCACCGTGTGGACCCCCATCGGCGACGGGGATCCCGAGTTGAAGGACTGGACTGGATATGTTTACGAACGATTTGTCTACGCCAACGCGCAAAAGCTCTTTTTCTGCATCACGTTGTTCTACGATATCGAAACTTGGGATCTCCGGGACCCAAAATCACCTAAAATGAATCCGTTAGCCTTCGAGTCCATTGAAGAAGGCCCTTACCCATTGGAGATCAAAGAGTCGTGTAAGCATTTCGAGTTTAAATTCCTTGTGAGTTTGGATCATACTAATGAGCTCCTTCTCGTCAGGCGGTATGTTCTAGAAGGAGTTCGCCTCGATGGTTCCCCTGCGGCTGTCGACGATATCTGGAATGATCGTTTCAGGGGTACTGGCGACTGCGTGCTTTTCGAGACCTGTTTTCCTCACAAGACAATCCGTTTTGATGTGTATAAATATGATCCTGATGGACTAAAGTTCAAGTATATGGATAGTTCTTTGGATGGCCTAGCCCTGTTCATTGGTTCTAATCACGCCTTTGCTCTCCCTACAAGTACATTTCCTGAATTGAAACCCAATTCCATTTACTTCACCGATATAGAGCCAATGATTCAACGCACTGATCGTCCATGTGGTCGCCTGCACAGCGGACACGATCTTGGCATCTATGATTATGAAAACAGGACATTCTCACCCTGTTATTATCCCTTTGATGTCCAGAGCATCAAGACAATTACGCCAGCGCCTATGTGGTTCACTCCAAACAAATACTAGCTTTTTTTTATTTTTTTTCCCTGTTTAAGGATTTTAGCATGTTTTGTTTATGAATAGTTTTGCTTCTGAGTATTTATATGTTGATTTGCTCTAGCTATATGGATATAAAACCAGTAGTAGTTTTTCCTATCGCTGCCCCCACCCCGATTAATTATAAAACTCGATTTCGTGTGTTTAATAAAAAAATAATTTAATTAATGACACACTATTTTTTTGGGACATTATTTATACTATCAAAATATTTTTAATATATTTATAAAATTAATAATAAATAAAAATAAAATCATTTTAAAAAATTATAAAAAATATTAATATGGAGGAGGATGGAGAGAAAAAAAGATAAGAGAAGAGAGAGAGGGAGGGTCAGAGAAAAAAAGTGGCTCCTCGCAAAGGAAAAAATGAGGGTAAAATAACTCCTATCAATTTTTAAAAGTTCATTGCTCCCTATTCAGATTTATTATAACTGGTGGTGTAAATTACCGCAAGTACCCTTGCCTATTTCATATTGATCAACCTAATTATTTAAATGGAACAAAAGCTAATCAAACAAACCAAATTGCTCCCAAACTCGATGATGAATTTTATGGGTTAATTGAATCTTACCCCCTATATTATTCAAATTTACTAAAAAGCTCCCCTTGTAGAAGAGAGAGAGAGGAGAGAAAAAAAAAAAACTCTTGATAGATAATAGCTAACCCCCCAAAGAAAAGTTGGTTTTAGGTTAGGTCACATAGTTCTATTACTCCTACCGCCTTCGTGGTGGATTGAGTGACTAATTCTCACTTTAAAACAACTTAAATTTATTAATCCTCACATCAATCACCCTCGTCGCTCTCATGTTAGTGCTTACTTCTCACTTTAAGATGACTTAAAATTTATTAATTCTCGCATTAAGTTTTATTGGTCGCACACTAACAACAACAACAACAAAGGTTTGATATTCAGTCAATGAGTAAACTCTTCCAACTACCTTTTTAATTTAGCCTCTTTAGAAAAATTAACGCATTTCTTAATTAAATATTGTATAAATAATCTTCTATCGATGTAATTAGTATCTAGTAATTTTAATTGCTAGATAGTAAGTATATATATGAGGATAAAAATTTAATTTTTTTAAGGCACTCGTCTGACTAGCTTTTTGTGTATAAATTAAGCACTCACACACACACACACACACACACACACACACACACACACATATTTATATATATATAATTAGGTTGTACAGAAAGATTGACAAATTTAGTCAATAACATTAAATTGTCAATTTTATAATTCCAGTGTAAAATTTAACAAAATTATTTTTGTTTATGCTAACTCTTCAAATGAATTGTGCATTGGACATCTATAGTTTAGAATTATGTATTAAACAATTTTTTATTAGACGTTTTAAGGTGCTTTCGTACTTTTTTTTTTTAACGCTCTCGCACGCATACTCACTTTATGTGACCTAGGTTTTAAGTATATAATTTCTCTCTCTTCTTTTCATTTAGTTTGTCGAATATATTTGTGCGACCCTTCCAATACTAGTTCTTTTGGTCATTGGTCAGCTCCATCCCAATCATTTCTATCACCCTATCCTTCTGATGTTTTTTTCATTGCTTACTCGCTTTTACCCTCACTTTGGTTTTTAAATTTTGGTAAGGAAAATAGGAATGAATTTTTTTTTTCTTGCTTCCAATGATAGTGCGTTTTGCTTTTATTTTTGATCATTGTCATTTTGCTTCCAAATTTCTTTACTAAAATACTTATTCCAAATATAGCATTAGTGTTTTGGTTCTTATCCAACGCCCATATGACCAGATAAAATAAAGCGTAATCTACATAATACAATCAGTACCTTTTGGCCCTCACTAAATATATAACAATTTATTGTTGCCCGTGCGTTGCACAGAGAAAACTAAAAATAATTATTTTTAAAAAAAGAGTTAAACAAATAATTATGATGATCTCAAGCATAGACTTATAATAAGTATAAAACCCTCTTTTCAAAGAAAAAGCCATATGTTTTTTTTTTAAATATAAAAGACTCATTGTACATGACAAATACAAATTTTCTAATCCTCGAACTTAAATATAAACTAATATTTGACCAATAGATTAGTGATGTCTGAGCCTTACAATTATATAAATAGGATAAAAGGGTAAGAAGAGTTCATCTCAATTTATGCGTGTACATTTACTACAATATAGGCTTGCAAAGACAAAAACACCATCAACTTTATTTGAACTTCTTCTAGAACATATGTAAACCAAGTCAAGAAAAATGTCATAGTAAAAAAAAAACAATAATATGTTGAGTTAATGCGTATCAATAATTCGCGATAGAATTATCAATCAAGCGTAGAAAAAGCATGATCTTAATACCAAAATTTAAAATACCAACACATTGATAACAAGCACTTTTTTTTTGGTGGGGTGGGATCAAGTATCAATAATAAGTCCCAGCAACACCACTTGTATCATCAATATCACCTGTATCATCACCTGTAAGTTCCCCAAAATAAATAAATACATAAATAAAGTAACCAACAATCACTTAGCAAAATAAAATCAAAGCTCAAGTATCACCTGTATCACCAATATTACCATTATCACCTGTATCACCAACGTCACCACCTGTAAGTTCACCAAAAAAATTAAAAAATAAAATGAACAGCAATCACTTAGTAAAACAATAATAATAATAATAATAATAATAATGATGACGACAAAGAATCATATTTGGGCGTGTAGATTCAATTTCGGAGCCAGCGGAGATCCTAGCTCTTAGGAATTATTGCGAAACATGTGTTAATATAATCTATTAACAAAAATAAAATAAATAAAAAAGACAATATAAGATAATATATTGTAAAAATAATGAAATGAGTGATTAAACCCCATGAGTGATTACTATAATCTATTAACAAAAATAAAAATAAAAATAAAAATTGTGAGTACTACGATTTGATGCATTATTGATTATTATTTTTATTATTTTAACTAGAAAATTAATATGTGGTGATAGTGAGATCAAAACTCAACTCACTAATTGCATCAAATTAATTGTTACCCATGTTCCTAAGTTGGACAATATGTTCTCAATGTTATCCAAGTCAAAAATAATACTAGTAATTTTTTATGAGATACATTAAAAAACTATTTTGACGTGTTCTACATTTAACACTTAACATGGCCTGCTTGCTTCTTCATTTCATCATGTCATGCGAATCCCAGTTATATACCATATTAGTAAATATAAGATTAGATATGATATAACAACAACAACAATAATATATAATTTTTAAAAAACAAATCAAAATTAGAGCTCTTACTTTTCTTAGCACGGTTCTGTTTCTTTACTTCTTCAGTTAGTCTCCTTTTCATTTGACCACGGGATTCACCGCGTAGCTTTGGGCATGGATGATTTTTGTAATCGTCGTCATCCAAGAACCTGGCTCCACAGCCATGGCAAGCGCGGTATTTGCCGTCTTTAAAAACTTCCTTGTGATGCTCATCGTAATGTCGGCTTAAAGCACCGACTGAGACGAACGTTTGTGGGCATAGATTGCATTTAAAAATTCCATAATATGCTTTTTTTGCATTTGGAGATCGACTAAAATACCTCAGTTGAAAAAGCCCACTACCAATTATTTCTCTAACCTTCAGCCTAAAACAAAGAATATATAGCTTAAATAAGACACAAGAACAATTATGTCGAAATTCTGGAGAAGAAATTAAGGGAAAAAAAACTAAGAGTCCAAAAATAAGAAGTGAAGAACAGATGAAGTGCAAAACTGAGTGTATATCATGGGATACAAATCTCTAAGGTTCAGGACTATTCTCTTAAAAAAAACCAAATCTCAATCAAAAAATTACCGAGTTTCGCCCAGACGCAAGCAATGTTGTCCATATGTTGTACTGCATCTCACCGGACCCGGGAGCGGGTGGCGGAAAAGCAACGGGTTTATGCGGCGGAGAGTGGCGGAGAGTGGGGTGCGGAGGTTCATGCGGATTAAAGAAATCATGGCGAAAGAGAGTGATGCTATGAAGGAGCAAAAGGCGTTTTGCTGCGACTTACAGAGTAATAATGATGATGAAGCGGTTTGGCAGCAAAAAATATTCTGCGTCGGGTGCTCCCTACCTACGAATAACTAACTTGGGTGGGGGCCACGGATTGGTTTTTGGTTTTTTTTGTTTGTTTTGAGAAGTCGAGAGTTATAACTGTAGTTCATCCTAATACTTTTATACATATATATAAAAAAAAAAAGGAAGTTCATGTTAAGTGAAAAAAATCGAAAAAAAAGTTAATATTGAAGGTTTAAAGGATAACAAATAAATTAAGAAATGAAGAATAACTATTAGACAAAGAATATATGCATATATATATATATTAACTTGAGTTTGGTTAGATTAAATCGAATTTTGAGTCACCTGGATTTTATTTTCAAGTTTCTTAGGTTTGACCCTCATCAACCCAAACCTGACTTTATTGTCCGGGTCAAATTTTGAATCCGTCCTAATTTGACCCAAAATAGAAAATCTCAAACTTAAACTTGATTTTTTTCAAGTGGATTATATTCACGTCATCAAATTGGGTTGAGTTTGATTTTTTGACACCCTAGGCCTCTGGGCAGTTAATCATTTTCAAAGCCTCATTCGAGAACATAGCCACTCCTTGATTTTCCTATCAAAAACCAAGTGCAATTGTCGGAATTTTGATCGTATAAAATATATTTTCTTCCATATTTTGTGTCCTATATATAAATATTAATTAGTATTTTTTAGTTAAACTTATGCAAGTACTTATTACTTTTTTGTTATAGTTTTCAATAATAAAATAAAAATTAACTTTACTATTATATAAAAAAACTCTAATAACTTTTATTAAGTTCAAAATATTAGAGTGTGAATACGAGAACTTAAAAAAATATTACATAAAAATTTAATAAAAAGAATCATTTACTATATCTAATACAAATTTAATCCGAAATCATCTGTCAACATGTTCATATATATGTCAAATATATATATCACATATATACATATATATATATATCAATATATGTATGTCAAAATGTATCTATTATATATATGTCCAAGTATATATATTATATATCAATATATGTATGTCACTACGTATCTATTATTTTATGTTATATTATATTATATTATATAGATGTATATCTAAACATATATATAATATATTACATATCTAATATATGTTATATATGTATTGTACGTAAGAGAGCGATGGTATGAAGGGAGCAAAAGGCGTTTTGCTGCGACTTACAGAGTAATAATGATGATGAAGCGGTTTGGCAGCAAAAAATGTTCTGCGTCGGGTGCTCCCTACCCATGAATTACTAACTTGGGTGGGGGCCACGGATTCGTTTTTGGTTTTTTTTTGTTTGTTACGAGAAGTCAAGAGTTATAGCTGTAGTTCATCCTAATACTTTTATACATATATATTAAAAAAAAGGAAGTTCATGTTAAGTGAAAAAAATTGAAAAAAAAAGTTAATATTGAAGGTTTAATGGATAACAAATAAATTAAGAAATGAAGAATAACTATTAGATAAAGAATATATATATATATTAACTTGAGTTTGGTTATATTAAATCGAATTTTAGGTCACCTGGATTTTATTTTCAGGTTTCTTAGGTTTGACCCTCATCAACCCAAACCCGACTTTATTGTTCGGGTCAAATTTTGAATCCTTCCAAATTTGACCCAAAATAGAAAATCTCAAACTTAAACCTAGTTTTTTTCAGGTGGGTTATATTCAGATCATCGCGTTGGGTTGAGCTTGATTTTTTGACACCTTAGGTCTCTGGACAGTTAATCATTTTCAAAGCCTCATTCGAGAACATAGCCACTCCTTGATTTTCCTATCAAAAACCAAGTGCAATTGTCGGAGTTTTGATCGTATAAAATATATTTTCTTCCATATTTGTGTCCTATACGTAAATATTAATTAGTATTTTTTAGTTAAACTTATGCAAGTACTTATTACTTTTTTGTTATAGTTTTCAATAATAAAATGAAAATTAACTTTACTATATATGAAAAAAACTCTAATAACTTTTATTAAGTTAAAAATATTGGAGTGTGAATACGAGAACTTAAAAAAATATTACATAAAGATTTAATAAGAATCATTTACTACATCTAATACAAGTTTAATCCGAAATCATCTGCCAACATGTTCATATATATGGTATTAGATGTATATATGTCAAATATATATATATCATATATATGAAATACTTTTTAAATTACCCTTTTTTAATTTTCAAATTTTTAAAATAACCCACTTTTCTAAAACATTTCTAAAATACCTTAAACCGAACTCTAAAACCTCGGTTTTACTGTTCATGTGAGCGGGCGTGATTTCTTAAAAACCCACTTTTTATTCTTTATTTCATTAAAACCCATACCAAAGTATTTTTGATCAATTTAGTCCATTTTTCCTATAAAGTCTCTTGAAAACATATGTTTGAAATAGAAAACGTCCTAACCATCCTTATTTACATTAAATAAACTCAAATCATAAAATTTTAATTATTTATTACTTTTCTTAAATTTGTTATATTAAATTAAGTAAAACCCCCCTTGTTGATTTGGTATCAGAGCCATAAAGATCAATAAAAACTTAAAAAATGGAATATTTAGACTTGATAAAATTATCAATCATCACTCTTCTCATAATGAAAGAACTGTGTATTTATTTACAAGAAATAAATGATAAAGAATTTAGTGATAACATAAATATAGAAAGTTTATCTTGAGATTTCTCATGTGATGAAACTGATTGGCAGTTATCTTCACCATGAAGAATAGACTGTTTCGACAAACTAAAAGGTATCCAAAGGTTGAGAAATACTACAAAATCTTAATGTCTCTACAGAAAGAAGCTAAGGCACATAAAGATGCTGAAATAAGAGCATTGTACTATAGAAAGTTAGAGGAATACAAAATCGAAGAGCTGTAATGATCCTACTTAGCAATGCCTAATTATACATTACATAGGCTTCGAATAGAATTGTATTTATATCAAAAGGAGTTGGATTATATATATAGAAAGCCAACTTATCATAGAGGAGATGCTTTTAGAATTAATTTCTTGAAAAGCAAAATAACACAAATAAATGAAGGACTTGATATTCTAAGTCGCTTATGAAGACAAATAAACATCTTAAACGATGGATACAACATATAAATCGAATTCTAAGCCTAAATATAATTCTTGAAGAATATAATCGGGAATATGAACACATTAAAACAAAAGAGAATAAAGCAAAAATACAAAGTTGCAAACAAAAAATAAAAGCTACACAACAAAATGCTCAAATAGCTTGGAATAGATATAAAAAATATAAATGGATAAAATAAATAAAAATATTGAAGAATTAAATACAGGAATGAATAAAATACTTGAGGCACTATATATTTTAAATCAAGAACTTAAAGAATTAAAAACAGAGGTTCAAATCTTAAAGATTTGTAATTCAAATGTTGAAGATTTAATAAAAAATACTTGTCTTAAGAAAAATAAATTTGACAAGAAAATAAAAGAAAGAGAAATTATAATAAAACCAATAAAATCGAACAAAGACACGGTGCATCCAAATTCTTTTGATGCATACACGATCAATGTTAAATTACCTAAAATATTAGCCGAAGAAGAAGCCCTTAAAAAGGACGAAAAAGGTAAAGACTTAGCTACATCATCTAATTCTCCTAAACAACAACATTCCGAATCTGATACAGATAAAGATGAATGATATTAACGAATTAATAGATCAATTTGAAAAAATAGATCTGTCTGAAATAGAGGAATATGAAGTATTAGTTAATACTAATAATACAACTGGAGGCCCAAGTGGTACAATAAAACCAGAAGAGATGGAGATTGAGGAATCAGAAATGATGCCTATTCCAAAATATAGAAGGCAATATTATGATCATATAAAGAAAAATAAATATCATAAACAACTAGATAAATTCACTCCAGATACAAATTATGGTGACCCTATAAATCATGGAGGTTCTAAATTAAACATAGATTGCAAAGAAGACACTAAAAAAGCTATAATTTCATGGGCAAATACTATGAAAGTTTTCTTTTTATATAACGCTGATGATACATGGACAACTACTAGACAAGTAGATTATTTACTTGCTACATTTGATGGAATTGTTTTCAATTGGTGGCAAGGATTAACGGAAAATATTAAAGCTATAATAAAAAGAAATGTACAAACTAAATTAATAGAGAATACTGATAGAGGAATTGAAATCTTAGTTGCTTATCTTTCTGATGAATTTCTAGGAGAACAGTGGCATGACCCTGATAAAGAAAGCACTAAAGAAAAAGAAGAAGCAAGAACTAATTTAATAAATCTTAGAATATGTAGTATGAAGCATCTAAAACAATATACTTGCGAATTTAAAGAATACTATTATACTCAGTATTATAGTAATGAAGATCAGAGTATATATCTTAATATGTACTTTTTAAAACTTCCACATCCTTGGAATAAATATATAATGAATAAATGGAAGGAAGAAAATAGAGAGTCAACTTCAACTCTAGGAAAAAGAATTAGTTTTCTCTTTTCAGAGTTAAGTAAATTATGTAAATCTCAAGATTTATATAGAAGAACTAAAAAATTTTCACCTTTATATTGTAATGAATTTGAAGTACCCAGCCAATGGGGATGTCATAAAGAAAGAATAAATAAAACAAAAAGAAGATTTCATAAAAAGAAGTATAAAAAATATACTAATTTTCAAAAGAAAAATATAAAACCAAAAAGAAGATATTTTAAAAGAAAACCTACCTTTAAAAGAAATAAAAATCTTTCACAATGCCAATGTTGGAATTGTGGAGAAATTGGACATAAATCACCTGAATGTAAAAAACCTAAAAAGATTCGAAGCATAGAAGCCGAATTTATAGAACTTCAAGACGAGTTGTCTGAAGTTTCAGATATAGAAAATCATTTAGATAAAGAAATATATATTGAAGAAGAAAATTACTCTAGTAACTTTGAAAATGAATAAAGAAATAGTTGAAACTGAAGATTCAGATAAAGAAGTTGAAATATATGAAGGATCTGAAGGTTATGCTCAACGAATAACCTTTGATCAAGAAACATTAGTAAAAATAAAAGGTTTAAAACTTGATGCAACAAATCCTACCAAAAGTATTTTTAAGTCTTTTGGTGATTTAATAAAAAGAGAAAAAATAAATATATATGATTACCATGCAGTTGAAAAATCTATAAATGTTGAACATACTAAAGGGCAAATTAGATTAAATTTGCTTACTAAATCCGCAATAAATCAAGCTTTAAATAAAATCAAAAATAAAGAAGTAAGAAAGAAGATAAAATATGTTTATCTTGGTAGAATTCAAATTCTAGTTAAAGCTTTATTTAGAGATGGTATAGATAGTCCTATGGTTATTTCACTTCATGACCAAAGGTTTACAGATGCTAAAAATAGTCATTTGGGAACAGTTGAAGGAAATTTGATATATTCACAATTTCGCTTTGATTGTTATCCAAAATATAGTGTTGATATAAATGATCAAAATATAAATGATACTTTAAGTTTACACTTTCAACTTTTGAAAGATTTAAAACTTAGAGATAAAAGTCAAGCTTTTACTTTTTACTATAGAGCAATTTATGCTTTTACTAATAGTAATTATGGTAAAATATATCAAGAGAAACCATATATTGAAATTGATAATGAATGTAGAAATATAACAACAATAAAGCTACCTATGATAGAAGAAATTAAAGAAATAAAAGATTATGAAATTAAAATAAATAGAAAACCCATTTTAGAATATGGATCTAGTAGTGGTACAATACCACAAATAGATTTTGGGAAAAATACTATATCTAGAAAAAATATTAGTAAGTCATTACTTACTAATGTTGAATTTACTAGACAAGATATAACCAATACAATGATTATAAATGCTAAATATTTTAATGGTCAAGAATATATTGAAGGGCCAAATATATTAATTGATACATTAGCCAGTGGCAATCACCTTGCAAAACATAAAAATAAAGGTTTAATTCAAAGGTTGCTTCCACAATATTTCAATATAAAAACTTTGAAGGTCAATTAATAACTTGTGATCAAGAGGTACAAGTTTCAATAATTTTTGAAGAAGTAAGAATAATTGTACCGTGTTACATAGATAGTGATATGGCAGGAGACTATTACGATATAATTCTAGGTAATAGTTTCTTAAATCAATGTGATTACTATAAAATAGAGAAACATGGAGTTACATTACAAATATGAAATATAAAGATCTTTTGTAAAAAACATGAAGGGAATTAATTTTCCTTTGAGTGTCTTTGTACAACTAACAGTACAAGATACTAATATAACAACATGCGCCTTAATAGATAATGGTTCAGAAATAACTTTGTTTAAATCCTTTCTCTATACTAAATGGCAAGAGAATGGGAATATAAAAATAAAGGGTGTTACGGGTCAAGCCGAACACATTAATAAAAAGGCTGATAAAGTAAATGTTATATTAGGAAGTAAAATTATTACTATAAATACTATATATGATTATAACTCCCTTGAAGCTGACATATTGTTAGGAAATGATTTCCTACAACAATTTCAGTTTTATTCACAGAATCTTTATTCTGTTATTCTAAAAACTAAATGTAATCATTATTTAAAATTACCCCGAATCAATGAGCCGTTCAGAGTTCAGCCAGCGAAGCTTGGTGGACCATATGATAAAATTCCGATAAAAATACATAATATAATAATAAAACGGATAACTCTTGAAGATGTAATAAAACAACTAAAAGAAAATTATAATGATCATCCTCTGGCTTTTTATAAAGAGTCAGATTTAAAGGCAAAAATAGAACTAACTGAAAACATAGTTATAAAAGAAAAACCTATGTTATATACAGAAAAGGATAGAAAAGAATTTGATAAACAAATAAATGAATTATTATATAAAAATCCACATTTGATTAGAAGAAGTAATAGTCCTTTTAGTAGCCCAGCTTTCATGGTTGAAAATGAAGCTGAGAAAAAACGAGGAAAACCTAGAATGGTAATAAATTATAAAAGACTAAATCACTTTACTAGGTCAGATAGTTATTATCTTCCTAATAAAGAAGTTTTACTAAACCTAGTTAAAAGAAAGAAATATTATTCTAAATTTGATTGTACTTCGGGTTTTTGGCAAATAAAAATGGAGCCTGAAAGTATACAATACACAGTATTTAGTTCCCCTCAAGGACAGTTCGAATGGTTAGTTATGCCATTTGGATTAAAAAATGCACCTTCTATATATCAAAGAAGAATGGATAAAATCTTTAATAAATATAAAGAATTTCTTGTTGTTTATGTTGATGATGTTTTAATTGCTTCTAATACTTTAGAAGAACATAAAACTCATCTACTACAATTTGCTAAAATTTGTAAAGAAAATGGTATAGTCTTATCTGAAAGAAAGGCTATAATTTGTAAAGAAGAAATAGAATTTTTAGGGTTAAAATTGAATAAAGAAGGAATTAAACTTCAACCTCATATATCGAAGAAAATTTGTGAATTTCCAGATAAATTAGAAAATATAAATCAAATTGAAAAATTTCTCGGTTGTTTAAATTATGCTGAGGGATTCATAATAAATCTTGCTAAAAAGAAGCATGAGATTCAAAAATTGCTTCGAAAAAATAATACTAAAGGTTGGAATAATCAACATACAGAGATTGTTAAAACTTTAAAGGAAGAATGTAAAACTTTGCCAGAATTAAAACTTCCTGATGGAAATGATAAATTAGTGATACAAACGGATGCGTCAGATCTATATTGGGCAGCATTACTTAAAACCGATCTCAATGAGATATGCAGGTATACAAGTGGTACTTTCGGACAAGCTGAGGTCAACTATACAACTCATGAGAAAGAACTTCTAGCCATCATAAAAGGAATTCAGAAATTCTCTCTCTTTTTATATCAAAACCCTTTTACAGTTCAAACCGACAATACCTAGATACAATCCTTAGTCTTCAATAAATTACCGAATACACCCCAATACAGAAGGTTACATAGATGGCAAGTTTTCCTGTCCTTTTACAGTTTCAAAATAGAGTATATAAAAGGTTCAGAAAATTTTCTAGCCGATTTCATTTCTAGAAACACAGAATTTGGAAACGAATGAGTTCTCCAACTCTAAAATGGATAAGATGGGTGTGCATTTTCCTATAAATGCAAATAGAGTGATTGTATGCACTATACATACAGCTAGTCCACTATCTAACGGTTGGTGGTAAAGACTTATCAAATCCGTTGATGGGTGACAATTTCCCAAAAATTGTGTTGATGATACAGATCATCTTATAAAATTCTTAATTTTTCTGCAGGAATAAAATAATAAAGGAAGATGGATCTTGAAGAGCTAAAGAATGAGATAGACGATATTGTCTTGGTCTGTCAAGACATTGTTGACAGTAATAAAGCTCTGAGAGATTTAATAGAATTAAATTTTAAAATAGTTACAGACATCTCTCAAGAAGGACTTAGAAGAGCCCTTTTCCTTCAAGAAAGTCTAGAGTTGTTCCTTGCCTCTAGAAATAAAGAAAAAGAAAAAATGAGTGAAGCTGAAAATGAGAGTGATAAAAGAGAAAACAATAAAGGTAAAGAAAAGGCAGAGTCTTCTGGAAGCCAAGATACTAAACCAATATCAGATAAAGACTTTTTAGACTCCATGAAAAATAAAGAAAAAATATCTAAATCTCAAAGTGATGCTGAAGTCATTGAAATAAAAATCAATAAACCTGAAAGCTTCAACAGGGGATCCAATGAAGAATTTGTTCCTACCAATAAATGGGAACGAGAATACAAAGAAGTTGCTGAAGAAGCCTATAGATGGGAGAATTCCAGGACGCTATTCTACTCTAAAGGATATAGTGTTCATCCAAGAATCACCGCCATATTTGGAGCTGATCCTTATAAAGTTTTTCAGCTTGCAAACTATGGATTTCTTGATCTACTATATGTTGAAAAAGATCTAAAAGAAATTTCAGAATTTGATGACTGCTTTAAATTCCAGGTCAGTCAAGTTGCTAGAAATAGAGAAGTCGTACTCAAGTTCTATTCTATAGCCCCAGAACCTGAGATGCGAATTTGGCATGAGGTCCAACACATGATCACTATAGATGTTATAACCACAAACTTAAAGATTGAAACTGGAATAAAGAATTTTCGATCTTTCAAGTTCACCAGTTCATGGATCACAGAGAGAAGAGCCATGGGCATTAAAGCCATTCAATCCATTGCTGAGTCTCTATGGGAGCGACAGTATGAAACTCTCATGCAGGCCAATAATTGGATTCTACTAAAGAAAGGAGGACAGATAAAATCTCCATTGCTAAAGGAGTTCCTCAATAAATTTTTCAGACATGAATTTTATTGCACAGAGACTACAAGAAAGAAAGCTTGCAAAATGATTGGTTGTTGTAAATCATGATGTAAGCGCTTACGTCAGTGCAAGGAGTGACGGATGCCATGACGCTATCATCCACTAAAACATTATGGCAGACAGCTGTGGATGCAGCTTTTGACTTCTGAGGCTAAAGATGATAAAGATCCAGCTAATAAAGAAAGAGACAGCGGACGCCACCAAAAACTTTGAAGTCCGAATAGTTAGATTTCTAGATCTATAAATTGTACTTAACTTTCATTTATAATTCATTCGAAAAACACACACTCAAATTTTCAGACTGTTTCTCACTCTGAAAAAATCCATAGAATAGGAAACCAGTTTTTCTAGATCTTAGTAACCATCCTCTAAATCATGGTTGTATAAATCCTTGTTTGAAGGAAATAAAACCAGTTTATTTTCATATATATTCAAGTTTTGAAATTTTTCTATAGAAATCTTTTTAAGCTTGTATTTCTCCTAAAGTTTCCACAATTCGATAACCCTACGAAGGCCGTAGTGATTACACCGCTGGAGACAGTAGCCGTTTGAAAGCGTAAGTCCCGTGAAGCCAGGAGGGCGTTTGGGCGAAAACCAATCAGGCTTGTCGAGGTGATTGAAGACGAGTCCAGAAGGAGGATTAAAGAATTAAGGACATCGAGGAGGTAATATACTTTTAAAAAGATTTAAATAGAAATATTGTTCTACTTGATGCTATGAAAGTATATGGTTTTAGAGTACTTCATCAATTATTTATGAAATATATGAGGTATGATTATTGTTTGGTTATATAAGATATAAAGTAATGGGAAAAGATTTTGATATCATACAGAACCAATTTAAAAGAAAAAACAATACTAAAAAGAAAATAACAATTTTAAAACCACTAGAAGATCTACCCGAAGATTTAAGAATTCTTATTGCAACGTATAATAATAAGGAAGATTATGTTTTTGATCTAATCAATAAAACTATAAATCATGAAATTCTTAAAAATTATGTTAAACAATTAGAACAAATAGACAGAGAATTAAAAGAACTTTGGGAAGCAGATAGAACATTAGAAAATTATATTTTTATGCAGTGTAAAAATCTAGAAAGAGTAAAACTAATAAAATTTATATATGACGAAAATTGGGACATACCGTACTTTTTCTAAAAATTAGAGGGATAAAAATATAAAGAAATCAAAAGTTTGGATCATAAAGCAAATAAAGAAGCCTTAAATAGTGAAATTACTATTCAAATAGTAAAATTACTATTCAAAAGGGGTAAAATGAAAAATCTTTTTCAAAGAAGGACATTTTGAAAATAAATATACAAAAGAAGGGCAAAATAAAAATTAAATCTCATATATATATATATATATACATATATATATATATCAATATATGTATATCAAAATGTATCTATTATATATATGTCCAAGTATATCTATCATATATCAATATATGTATATCAGTACGTATCTATTAAATTATATTATATAGATATGTATCTAAACATATATATATATATATATAATATTACATATCTAATATATGTTATGTATGTATTTTACGTATATATCTAATATATATATATATATATCTAATCATGTATATTATATATCAATCATCTATATGAAATAAACTTACTTCAGTATATTATATATCTAATATATGTTATATATGTACATATATATCTGATATATATATATACATTTAATTATATGTACATACACACACATATATATAAGTATATATAATCTTATATATATAATATATCTAATCATTTATTATATATATCAATATATATAATATACATATATTAATATATATCAAATATATTCTAAATTAATATAATAGGCTTGGATTGGGCCTGGGCTCGGGCCTAGGCTTGGGTTCAGGCTTTTATGGGCCTAGACTGGGCTATTTCTATCGAACTCAATAGCAGCCGACATTGCAACCCTTGAACCGGCCCAGCCTGCCTGTTACGGTTCATGGTCCGGGCCTGGCCGGGTTGGGCCATCGGGTTCGTGGGTTGGCCTGGCCCATTTGGCATCTCTAAACAAGAACAAAATAAAAAAGGATTAAAGGAGAAATATGCGGGAGATTGGGGAGGGAACTTAAAAAATAAATATAATAGTTCCATGTCAACTATGGGGAGGTGGATCCCAATTAGCACCGACCTCGCCTCGGGTCGGATCCCAACGCCTTCATCTTCCTCTACTCTTTAACTTCAGTTCACACTCGCAGTCTTAGATCTCATTTCTCTCTCCCAATCTCTCTCTCTCTCTCTCTCTCACACACACACACACACACACACAGAGTCACGCAGTTTACTGCAGTAATACACGTAAACCTCAATGAATCTATAGCCCTGAGGCACGCGCCGCGCAGCTACATTTCATATATATATATATATATATATATATATATTACTCTATATATTCATTTGATATCTATTGACATGCAAAAAGGCTGAGGATTGATCAGTTTTCGGATGAACACACAGTAGTTAACTATTTATCGATTCGTACTAGGTGATCGTGATGGCGGTGGCGGTCAGGGGCGGCAGGGGCGGATCAGGTGGCGGATCCGTATTCCGAAGTTTCTTCAGCTACCGGATCTTCGTTTCCGCCATGTTCACGCTTCTCTTCCTCGCCACGCTCTCCGTCCTCTTCACCTCTCACCCGCCGCACAATGACGCCGTAAGTACTAGCTTTTTCACCGTCAGTCGTGTGTATTTTTTTTTTTTTTGGTTCTTCTATGTATCATCTTTTGTGGCTAGATAGTTCTCCTAGGTAGATGTGTTGCATCTCTAACTGTCCTTTCGTGATTTATTGATCTAGAAAAAGGCGCAAAGGCCATTCGCATTTCGTTCTGGTTAATGGAACAATGTGGTCTTTCAAGATATTGCTTTTCCCGATTGCTTGCTTTGAGAAATTTTGAAGGAATAAATAATAAATCAAATATCAATTTCTGAATCAAATCAATATGGCTGGACACTTCATTTCGTCGATGAAACAGTAGAATTTGCATTTTGTCGGAAAGATTAGCAAACATGTTATACTTAGGGGGTTCGACTGAATTGCTTGAAGATGAATTCTTGATTTTTTTCCTCCGCATTGTTGTGAAATCATACTCCTGTAGTTAAGGGATATAATTGGCACTTCACTAGTACAATCATTGAAAACTGAATGAAAATTAATGAAATGAACTTACCTAGATGGTTTCCCCAATTTATAGGTTATGGATACCACAGGTAACGCACATGGGCAGCGCACTTTTCTAGCAGTGCAATCTAATCCGCTGTCGATTAGGTTACATTTGATACATAACCAAGCCAATAATCATATTGCCTTAGTGAATGCATATGCAGCATATGGGAGGAAGCTCAAGCTTGAGATATCTAAGCAGCTTAAAATGTTCGATGATTTAGCTGAAAGTTTGTCAGACATTGAATTGAAGCCAACATATCATACTGCTTTGTTTGAATCCGAGGGGTCAATTGATGAGGATGTGCTGAGGCTATTTGAGAAGGAGGTTAAGGATAAAGTCAAGTTAGCTAGGATAATGCTTGCTGAGACCAAGGAGTCCTATGATAATCAGTTAAAGATTCAGAAATTGAAAGATACAATCTTTGCTGTCAATGAGCTGCTTTTAAAGGCCAAGAAGAATGGGGCTTTTGCCAGCTCAATTGCTGCCAAATCGACTCCCAAGAGTTTGCATTGTCTTGCTATGCGACTTATGGAGGAAAGAATTGCACATCCTGAGAAGTACATGGATGATGAGCCCAGGCCTGAGCTTGAGGACCCGAGTTTATACCATTACGCGATTTTTTCAGATAACGTGATTGCAATTTCTGTGGTGGTGAACTCGGTTGTGAAGAACGCCGAGGAGCCATGGAAACATGTTTTTCACATCGTTACTGATAGGATGAATTTTGCAGCCACTAAAGTTTGGTTCAAGATGAGGCCAATACAAGGGGGAGCTCATATTGAGATCAATGCCGTGGATAATTTCAAGTTTTTAACTCCTTCATATGCACCAGTGCTCAGGCAACTTAGATCTGAAAATTTGAAAATGTTTTACTTTGAGACCAGGGCAGAGAGCGCCGCTAAAGATGTGAACAACATGAAGTTTAGAAATCCCAAGTACTTATCAATTATCAATCACCTCAGGTTCTACTTGCCTGAACTGTATCCAAAGCTGCACAAGATACTCTTTCTGGATGACGATGTTGTAGTTCAGAAGGATTTGACTGCCTTGTGGACTATTGATATGGATGGAAAGGTGAATGCTGCTGTTGAGATGTGCTTTGGGTCATTCCATCGCTTTTCTGAATATTTAAACTTCTCTCATACTCTCATCAAGGAGAAGTTTAATCCTAGAGCTTGTGCCTGGGCATTTGGCATGAATATGTTCGACCTTGATGCTTGGCGGCGGGAGGAAAGCACCGAGCGATACCATTATTGGCAGAATCTGGCGAGTCTTTATGCTTTATCATATATACTGCTCTTGATTGATGAGTCTTGCTTTTTATCAATTTGTTTTGAGATAGGCAAGCTTACGATGCTTTGTATTTTTGTTTTGAAATAAAAAATTTACTTACTGAACGATGTTTTGTCCATGTATGATCAGAACGAGGACCGTACCTTATGGAAGCTGGGTACGCTACCTGCAGGGCTTGTAACGTTTTCTTCCACAACCAAGCCACTGGACAAATCTTGGCATGTGCTTGGGCTCGGGATAAATCCGAGTATCAGTATGGAGGAAATTGATAAGGCTGCCGTCATCCATTTCAGCGGAGACATGAAGCCTTGGCTGGATATTGCTATGAACAACTACAAGCATCTGTGGACGAAGTATGTCGATAATGAAATGGAATTTCTGCAGATGTGCAATTTTGGCATGTAAAGGAGCATGACTACCGCCTTAGCAACCACATGATAACAAACGTTTGGTGCATAGGTATCTACTTTAGTGAAACCCTTTGAGCCTTTATAATCATTCATTTCAAAGTTTAACTTCCATAAAGATGGATCTAGCTGTTACTTTCTCCACAAAATTTTGTTTCTGTAAGTTAGTGTTGTTCTTTGCTATCATTCTTGTACACGGGAACGTATTCTTTATATTAGATGGGCATATGAGCAGTGCTAATTTCGAGTTCAAAACTTTGTCAGTCTTCTAATTTGTGGTTTCTTCTGTACTTTGGGATTAAGTGGTATTTTCATATGGGGAAATTTTTGTATGCACCAAGTGGGGATTCATCCATGCACCCAAAGGTAAGGATCAAAACACATATGCATTTAATGATTTTTTATTAAATACACATAAGATGTGATTTAATTTTAGTCATTGAGTGTATGAGTGGACCCAAATACTAAGTTGATACAAGAATTTTTTTGTATCTATGTGACTGATCAACTCTCGTAACAAATGGACTTTTTCATGGTGATTTCTGATTTTTCATCTTTTTCATTTTCTTTTTTCTGAAGCAAAAATTTCGGTCAACTCAGCAATGTGGTGCTTGCCGCAACCTGTTTTTGAATCTTTCATGTTTAACCTTTATCCAATTAAAAGATGTGCTACTAAATTAAGAGCCCATTACATGTTGATGTCCAATAAAATTTCAAACCCCACCGACTCATTTCACACATTCAACTATTAACGTGGCTTAAAATTCACACAAAGATATAATTGTCTATAAAGTTTTTCAATCAAAATTTAAACGGTTCATGTACAATTAAAACCTCAACAACTCCAGAAATTATATAACTCGCCCCAACAAACTTTTGAACCAACAACAACATCTAACACTATTTTAGGAGTTATTATTACAATTTCCCCAAATTAGCCCGGCCAACCAGAAATAATTAAGTGCAAATACACCCAAAAACTCCAGGACTGGATCTCTTATACCGAGCCGATCGGCTACGTGTCGAGATATGATAAGCTAAAAAAAGAACTATTTTGTAGATAATATTAATTAAATAAACAAAAACGGGACAAAAAGCGCATCCCACCAACCCCGCCAACTACCGTCCACAACCAAGAACAAATATCAGTGAGAAAACAAGTTGGCCAAATTTGACCCGCCTCAGGCTCAGAGTAGAGAGAAGACTTTCAAGATTTTTGTACTCCCATATATTTGTATATTTTTCATGATTCTCAAACTTCCTTTTTTCTTTGATTAATCACTATATTAATACGTGATAATTTGTGCGTATTTACAGATCTTTGCTGTGCTGGGCTTGGGCGCCCTTTGATTCTCTCACTTGCAAAGTGTAATTTATCCGAGCAGCAAATCAAGGGTATGGGCTTCTTTCTTTCGCGATTTTATTTTATTCTGAGGGGGAAAAAGTAAAGAATTAATCGACGGTTCTGCCCTTCAAAAGTTGTTTCCTTTGGGTTGGATTTGATTGTCTTCTTCGCAGTTGCATTTTTTGGTTTCCAATTTAGAATTCTCGGGTTTTTGATCGTTTAGTGGTGTAAATTTAGATGTGGGTTCGTTGGGGAAAAGGCAGTGATATTGATGAATTTGTTTTGATCAGCATTTGTCAAGTGATTGGATTGACGAAGTGATTGAAGTTCTTGAATTTTTTTTTTTCCTCATTTGTTTGATGGGATTCTATCATAGTACTCTTTTATGCTTGTTTAGATTCTGTCTTCATTCACTTTGAATTCAGAAATGGCCGATCAAGGAGACTGAGCGAGTCAACATGTAGTCTAAACGACAAGTATAACTTAGTTTAAGATCTAAAGAAATTAAGTTGGAGTTTTGGTAGATTTCGTGTGTTCCCTATTGTTATGGCTGTTCACCAATATCATAGATCTCATTTCCTATGTATGCAATAAGAAAAGACTAATGCTAAGAATTTCGAACTAGTACATCCCAAGTTGAAGTCCAGACTCGAACAGAATGCTTATGGACTGTAAAATTCTTCGTTTTTCCCATCATATCATTTACAAAATGATAATATGCAAACAAATGAGGTTAGGGTTATGTTTGATCTGAGTTTTTCGAGGGTAGATATTATGGAAAAGTCAAGAGATTGTCTTCCCTTGCAATTACGTAGAATTAAATCCATGGATCTAGCTTAGGTTCATTTCTTGCTTCTTTATTGCAAGCTGAAATTGTGCATGTATATCTAGCCATTTTATTATGACACGAACGATATAGTTAAGGGAAGCCTGGTTCCACCAAGTCCTGAGATGGAACCTAACCATACATGCCTGTTTCTTGGGTATTGTTGCTTAAGAATCATTTTTAGCAAATGCTTTAATTTCGAAAAGTTATAGTACTCTATTAGGACTTTATTTGTTTCTCTTCATTTACCAAGTCCCTGTTGAAATTTTACCGAGACCAAAATTTTGTCTTTTGCAGGACAAAGGATGGCTGAGCAATCCCCAAAACTGACCAGGATAGGCCTTGCCGGCCTTGCTGTTATGGGACAAAACCTAGCCCTCAACATTGCCGAAAAAGGCTTTCCAATTTCTGTTTACAACAGGACCACTTCCAAAGTTGATGAGACCATTGAAAGAGCAAAAGCGGAAGGAAATCTTCCTGTGTTTGGCTTTCATGATCCCGAGTCCTTCATCCAGTCAATCCAAAAGCCCTGTGTGATCATCATGCTTGTCAAGGCTGGGGCACCCGTTGATCAGACAATCAAAACGCTCTCTGCTTACATGGAGAAAGGTGATTGTATCATTGATGGTGGAAACGAGTGGTATGAAAACACCGAGAGACGGGAGAAAGCTATGGCTGAATTAGGTCTTCTCTACCTTGGCATGGGAGTTTCAGGTGGTGAAGAAGGTGCACGAAATGGGCCATCTCTGATGCCTGGTGGATCCTATGAAGCCTACAAATATATAGAAGACATTGTTGTCAAAGTTGCAGCCCAAGTTCCCGATAGCGGGCCGTGCGTGACCTACATCGGGAAAGGAGGGTCAGGAAACTTTGTTAAGATGATCCATAATGGAATCGAGTATGGAGACATGCAGCTGATTGCTGAGGCTTATGATGTGCTGAAATCCGTAGGAAAACTGTCTAACGAGGAGCTCAAGAATGCCTTTTCAGAATGGAACAAGGGGGAGCTTTTGAGCTTCTTGATTGAAATCACTGCTGATATTTTTGGAATTAAGGACGATAAGGGAGATGGGTATCTTGTTGACAAAGTCTTGGACAAAACCGGGATGAAGGGTACGGGTAAATGGACCGTTCAGCAAGCTGCTGAGCTGTCAATTGCGGCCCCCACTATTGAAGCTTCTCTAGATTCAAGATTCTTGAGTGGTTTGAAAGAGGAGAGAACCAAAGCTGCTAAAGTCTTCAAATCAGGCGGCTTTGGTGATATTCTTACCGATCAGGAAGTTGATAAGGAAAAACTGATCGATGATGTAAGAAAAGCTCTGTATGCTTCTAAGATTTGTAGTTATGCTCAAGGAATGAATCTGATCCGTGCAAAGAGCATTGAAAAGGGGTGGGATTTGAAGTTGGGTGAACTGGCCCGTATCTGGAAGGGAGGATGCATTATACGGGCTATCTTCTTGGATCGGATTAAGAAGGCGTATGATAGAAACCCGGATCTTGCTAACCTTTTGGTGGACCCAGAGTTTGCTAAGGAGATCATTGAGAGGCAGTCGGCTTGGAGAAGGGTCGTGTGCCTTGCAATCAACGCAGGCATTAGTACCCCTGGTATGTCTGCTAGTCTTGCTTATTTTGACACATACAGAAGGGAGAGATTGCCTGCTAATTTGGTGCAAGCTCAAAGAGATTACTTTGGTGCTCATACATACGAAAGGGTTGATATACCGGGATCGTTCCATACCGAGTGGTTTAAGATCGCTAAAAAGAAAGATAACTGAGAGTTGCGGTGGTGTTATTTTCATAAATAAATGCGGGCATCAATCTTGAATGTTGGTTGGCTTTTGATACCTGAGTTTCACAACATTCTTACTATTAGAAACAAGAACTGTGAGAAGTTTGTTTGTTTTGATTTGTTTCTTTTACTTTATTAATTCTCAAAGGCACACTTGTGCTTCCTCTGTTGTACGTTATCTTGGTATTTTGTTGATCTTTTAAAGCTATCATTGCAATGTTCACGGCAACAAATTATTGCAAATTTTAATTTTGTGCATTTTCGTGTACAAGTTTCCTGCTGGCTTTATGTTTCTGAGTTTTCTTAAGTAACGCCATTGACCATATCCTGGATAATTTGTTGAGCAATTTAAGTAGCCCTTTGTTTGAGCTTCTGTAATAGATGTGGTAGAAAGGGAACGCTTCTCCATGTTGAAAAGAAGATCTAGTGACCCGATTTCGCCAGCAGAAAGTCACTGTGTGTACATATAGATTTTCTAAATATTAGAGGGGGCGACCACCCTTCCCACCCTCCATTTAGCTCTGTTCCTGCTCGTGAGTGTAACAGGTAATATATGCTACGCCCGTTAGGCCTGTCAATGGGTAGGGTTTTACCCTATCTGTACCCATTTATTCTCTATCCATATCCTACACATACCCTAAAATTTACTCATACCCTATCCTAACTCATACCACTACAAATGAATGGACGTTCCTACCCATTGGGTAATGATACCCAATAGGTATTCACACACTACTCACATCATTACCCAATAGGTATTCACATACCACACATATTTTTCATACGCTATGCACATATATTTTTCACACACACACACACACTAAACGCAAACATTTTTCACACACACACCACTGACACTGCACACAGTTTTCACACACACACACACACACTGTGAAAACACACAGTTTCACACTCTACACACACAGTTTCATACACTGCATGCACACTGCACACACATATAGTGTGTGTGAAAACACACAGTTTCACACACTGCGCGCACACACACACACACACACACTGCAATGTGTGCAGTGTGTGTGTGTGTGCAATGTGTGTGCGTACGCAGTGTGTGTGCGTGTGTGTGTGTGCGCGTGAAAATTGTGTGTGTGCAGTGTGTGTAAATGTGTATGTATATGTTAACTGTGTGAGCTAAAAAAAAATACAATATCAAAAAAAGACAAATAAAAAAAATATATGATTGGGTAGGGTCCATACCCTATTCTAAAAATATGATAGACTCAATATACATACCCAATGAGTAAATATTTAAATAGGATAGGGTAGAGTATATGATATATTTAATGGGGTATTTTTAGGGTTAGGATTAGGGTAGGGTAAAACCCTACCCATTGACAAGCCTAACGCCCGACATGATATCAGTATAGATTGTCGACCTCTTCATTTCAATCCTATACAGATTATTTTTTACATAAATCCCCATAATGATGAAAAACTATATTTTTTTTTCGGGGAAAAAAAGAGTTAAATTCACAAAACTTCCCATGTTAATTTGAATTAGCACAAAAAATCGTGTGTGAAAAAAATTAGTTTAAAACTCCTCATGTTTTTTAAAAACTAGCACACCGGGCCTTGAGTTTCTTTTTTGAAAATTTGAATACGAATTTTCAATTTTACCCTTTTTTAGAAAATTGGAGAATAGCAATACATTTTGTCTTTTTGAAAGAGAGAAAAGTTTGGTACGAAAAATGAAAGAGGGAAAAAAACCCAAGGCCTTACCTTAAAATTTTTATATACACTTACGGTCAATTTGTGAGACACGGGAGTTGTTTGTACCTGAGGGGCATGTGCTAGTTTTTAAAAACATGAGGAGTTTTAAACTAATTTTTTTTAACATAGTGTGTTTTGTGCTACTTAGAATTAACACAAGAGTTTTGTGAATTTAACTCAAGGTTAAAAGAATAAATTTGCAAGCCTAATTAACTATCATGGTTCGAGGGTCTTTGTTGGTTGCTTTCACATCTCATACTTTTTTTTTACTAATCTTTATTTCATGAGATTTTTTGATTTAATTAGATTTAACACGGAGGTGCTTAATGACTAAAATTCAAAAGAATATTATTCTTATGATTTGATATTAAATTTTTTTGGCTCTGCCCGTTATGCACTACATTTTATTCTTGTTGCTTGTGAGCTAGTTCCTACTAAATGGCGCTACCATTTAGGGAGTTTTCACAAATTAACATTATAACAAAGTGTTTTTTTTTTTTCAACTTCTGCTAAAGAAAGTAGATGCGTAGCATTTTATTTTGCTGCTTCTATTGAAAAAAAAGTTAAAATAAGTTAAAAGCAGCTTTCAGATTGTTTTTTCCATTTTCTTTTTTTTAAAATAAAATCACTACTTGTTATTTTATTTTTTCAGAGACACTGTACATTTTTACTACTGAATTTTTTTTTTCCTACAACTTCTACTTTTATAAAAATAAAAGTATTTGCAAATACCCAACACAGATAGGACTCGTTTGAAAAGTGACAATGGCTGCCAATGCCACTATAATGTTCATGAAATAGCCATTTGAAAAGCAAAGATGAGGGATGATAGCAGCTCGTCTGAGACCCGGCACAACATTAAGGCCCGGTTTTGTGTGAATGATTTCGGCCACAATGAAACTCTCCTTAGGGGTGAGTTTGGATAATGGCCACCAAATTCGGCAGTGAAAAGTCGAAAATGTCCTTGTGTATTTTCTATTATTTCAAGTTTGTCCTTGGGGAAAAAAAACTGCTCCTAATATATTTTGTCAACCATATGAAAGGGGCAAATTAGACAATTAACGGTCAACAGTAGAACATCAGCTCCTTTCAAACAAATGGCATCTCACATCACCCGTTTCATACTTTAGGCAGATAGTCTCATTTCAAACAGATTCAACCGATCCATAACACCAACACACTATACACCGGGCCAATTACTGTCCAATAGCACTGGATGTTTTCAAACAAGTCCATATAAGACATAAAAAGATGTTGTACTATAATTATATGGTTGTGAAGTACAAGGGGAATATGCTAAGGATATGTGGCTAACAGAAACATGAGGCTCAGGTGGTGGGTTGCACTATTTACAGAGACCAAACACCATGACTTTTTATCTGCCTCGAATGGGAATCATTCCCATTTCATGTCATTGCCTAACTTTTGCACCTCCTGCGCGCGGCGAACGCCCACTTAAAAAGCTTTTGTTTTATACTATACTCCTAGTAACAATCATTAGATTCCTCGTTTATTCGCCATTAAAACATGGTTACAAAGCTGCCTCTTGTGACGAGGAAGGCATATCTTAAAAAAAAAAAAAAACAAAAAGGCCATTTTTGCAAAATCTTTTGATATATAAAAACTACATACAATAACCTAAGCCAGAGAAAGAGAATAAATGTTACAAAGTTTTGGATTTTCTTTCTTTTGCTTTTTTAAAAAAAGTTTTGCATTTATTTTTCACATAAAGAGATAGGGGTGGGTGGTGTGGAGCATAAAACAAATACGGGGTTAATTGGAGCCACACCATCGGAGGTGCAGTCATCTCTTCAAATTTTTAGAGGACAAATATATATAAAAAATAATAATAATACTTGTGATAAGAATTTTAATTTTGCCACAATAGTCCTCAATAGTGACAACAATTAAATTTAATATTAGTTGTTATCAGTAACAATTTATGACATTTCTATGGATTGATATAAATGCTAACCGACGAAGCCCAATCAATTGCTTTGCATTAATGCCTGACCTTGTGATGTATAATGTATTGTTGCGCGTATGAAGACGTGGGATTTTGACACTTCATAAGGTAAGGGAAGACAACTAGTTTATAAGATAGGCAAGCTCCATAACTCCATCCAACATGGCACAAGAATAGTGACAACTTAGATCTATATTGTCAATATTGTCACTATGAACGCTATAAAAATTATTTTCGTGACATAACTCATTTTTTTTTATGACTAAATTTATATATTTGGTGACATATTTGCAATATCACTTGATAAATATAATTGTCATCAGTTTTATTTCAAGATTAGATATTTTGTGTCCTTCAATTGAAAAGTTTATTTTTCATACATCAAAAACCTCCTTGCACCCCCTAAAATTAAATTTCAGATCCATCCCCAAACACCACTGCACCTCTCTTGTCTGTTCCATGTAATTTATTTATTTATGATAATTTTGTTTTTTCCACGTATGCTTCCACAAAAATTAGATAATTTGCTAGGCGTGCTATATTTCACTGTACGTTGACATAACACGTGATGAAATTGAAAGTAGCTCTAACTCCAAAAGGAGCACAAAATATATTTTATAATGTTTTCACATATATTTATATTAATCATTAATCAACATATATAGGCAGGAAATTATTGAAAGGATTGACCCATGAATAAATACACGACCCGGAATATCCTATTAAAGATTGTGTGTCTCCACCAAATACAAATAAAGAAGAAATTAATTGTGTACATAGTATATATACAGTATATCGGCATTAGTGTAGCACACGTGTCCCCCATTATTGACAGTGTCTGAGACCAAACTAAAATTATTCAAACAGTTACCCACTTTTTCGATGCAAAAATAAATTAAATTTCTTCAGACTCATTATTAATCTTTGCGTGCTCGAGCCTCCGCATCCCACGCTCTACATATGCAACAGTAAGGATATATATATATATATATATATATGTGTGTGTGTGTGAAGAAACAAATTGCCGCAACATTCAATGTTCCCAATAACTTTTTTTATTTATTATTTTAATATTTTAATCTAGGCAAGTAATGAGAGAATATTAATGCGTGTATGCATGTTACATATGTGTGCTCCCAAAGTGCAAAGAATTATAACTTTTTTGGCACTCTGAATATTTTATTTTGTATTTCGTCGTATAAATGAATATTAAGTGTGGCTGTAACTGATTTACCCGCAAATATATATTATTATGTTTAATGTAAAATAAAGAATAAAGTATCAACTGAAATAAAAATTAAAACCATATTAACTTCTTAAATAATCAAATTCAAAGTGTTATATATATATGTGTGTGTGTGTGTGTGTGTTAAATTTAAATACGTGTCACCAAAGTGAAAGTTGAAGTATACAGAGCGTAAATAAGCCTCGTAAATTCCAGTTAAGTTTTTGACATTAATACAACCACGTTCCAATGTACTATCTAGAACACACTATAAACTATTAATTGGCACTTTATGTATGTCCTCAATAATATTCAATATTATCACTTTAAATTTTAAAATCTTATATGGGAACATCAGTTTTAATGGTGCAAAAAATTTATTCTCAGATGCAGAATTGTGACGTGAACTTCAGTTTGATTGAATGAAAAGCTTTGATCTGATGTTAAAAAGGTCCCATATGGAAGATTATTCATATTATATATACATACACATTGTATGTATACACACAGTCACACATGACTAGCACTTCCACTCTCCTCTGCTAATGGTGTGTGAGAATCATATTCCTTGATCGGATTAAAAAAAATTTAATTCCATTTCGTCGAACCAAAAATTAATCATCTAATATAAGAGTGTTATTATATATGGTCGATATACATATACTGTTCAAAAAAAATTCCACACAAGTCCGATAAATAAAGATACAAAAATTAAGTCCCCCCACATGCCTAATTCAAATTGATGATGATATTGGCATTAATTAAAATTTAATTTAATTACTGTATTCAAATTCGTAATGGTGAAGTTCTGAAATTTGATATTTGTGTTCGAGAAATTTAAGAATCACAGCGTTCAACAAATTAAATAAAATGCAAATATATTAACGTAAAAGTAGAAGAATAAATAAAGTACTTTGATCAGTATTAGACCAAAATTTCATTAGAAACTAATTACGCTCATCAATCAATATACATTTCCCGGAATCTTCTAGAACAAAAAGGAGCCTCTAGCAATTATTATTAGAACGAGATTAATATAACCTAATTTCAAAATTTTCAAAATTTTGATCGGCGATGATGATGATATTGATCAGACTTTGCAGACGCAGACGTCTGATGAGCTGCTCGAAGGGATGGGGATTGCGAGATGCGTGGGGTTGTCGTCGCCGGCCATGATCACGACGATCTTCGGCGATTTATCCGCGGCGGCGGGGAGCTCCGCCGCCTTCTCTCCGCCGTCATCCGCCTGGCGAACAGAGCGCTTCCTGTAGGAACAGGCGAGGATTATGAGGGCGGTGGTGATCAGCAGTAACATGAGAGCCAATCCGGCGAAGAGGTAAGGCAATGGAGAATTCCAGTGCCAAAATGCAGGGGTAGAAGAAGGGTTCGTGGTCTTAGGCCTCATCTCTCTCTCTCTCTCTCTACGTGTTCGTTTCTCTTTCTCTCTATATGTGTGTGTTTTCTCTCTCTCACTTCGATTGTGTATTTGTGTGTGTAAAGATGATGTGTGTTGCAATCAAGGGGATCGTAAGGGCGGTCCAATTTATAGAAGCGTTAAATTTCACTGTGCTAAAAAGTTGTGAAAATAATAAACTCTACTACTGCCCTAATAGAGGTGGATGTCGTCATAGTGTTATTCATTATTTTATATTTTCTATCATACATATGCATAAAACGTAAGTATAAACATTAATATAGATATTGATTATCGATTCATATATTACATAAATGGAAAATTAAATCTACACTTTTTGAGGTATATGATATAATTAAAAATTAGTGTCTCTTGCTTTAAATATTACAATTACCCTCTCTAGTTTTAGGTCATTCTTATAAATATTAACAGAAATGTAGCAACTATCCAAAAGATAATTTTCGTACAGTCATAGTAGCCAATCAAACCGCCAAAAGATGGGCACCCTTGAGCTTAATAAAATTCCTCAATCAATTTTCTTATTTTGCCAAACTTAGTGAAATAGTTTTATTTTGTACCACCACCGAACATCACTATCTATAATTTGTCGCAGCAATTTTTTTTTTTTTTTTTTGAAATTGACTTCATGTATAACTTCTCCATCTTTGACTTGTAAAGACCATGCAAATCTCATCTCGAAACCCCATTGAAAACAATAGGAGGACAACTCCCAATTAGGTTACATACCTCGAAAGGGGTACTTGTAATTTTTAAAATTATAAGAACTAATTTATAATTATACTATATCTTAAAGTGTGTAGACATAAAATAACCTTAATAAATACTAAATTATTGATAAAAAACAAGACTTAAATGAAATGCACCTAAGTTGATTCAAACAATATTTGACTGTATTACTATCTCTTTCCAAAAAGAATATCAAACTGAAAACTATTTCTTAGAAATATAACCTCATATTATGTAGATCGAAAGAAATAAAAACGATATTTGTATTTTGTTAAGAAATGTTTCTATTTTTTACTATATAATTTTAATTTAGAAAGATAAAATAGAATAAAAATAGTTGAGAAATATAGTATATTAGAAATTTGAACGATTGAATGTTTGGAGTAGTTGGAGGCTGACCCCCCCACTAGTGAAATATTGTCTCTGTACCCATCAATTAATTGCACTTTCTTTCCGCCCCCTACATAATTCCACTTTTCCCATTTTGCCACTATATTCTATAAAATTAATATTCTGACAGCTCAGTTTTCATTACCTGAAATATTTATGGCACTTGACATCATGCCAAAAACAACATTGCGTATATACAAAAAAAAAAAAAAAAGGGCGTATATTGGTCCGTTGCATGATAAATTATAAATAATCGAGAAGTTACTAAATAAATTGTCATGGTACGCGGTGACGCGAACCCATCTAGATAACTTATACCATCTAATCACGACTTTAAAATAAAATCAATTAATAACATTTCCCGTTTTGTGACCGTATAAATAGCTCGACTTAGTTAGAAATAGACTTGTCAATAGGTAGGGTAAATTCTATCCAAATTCATTCTTTTTCTACATGTACTCTGTTCGTATCTTAAAATTTTAAAATCTATTCATATTCTATCTAAAGTCATATTGATACTAATGTATGGGTTAGACTAAAGTCTTACCCGTTCATACCTATTAGGTAATGATACCCAACGGGTGTTTTTACTATCATTTTCATATGTTAGTTTCAATTTGCAAACACTACTAGAAAACAAGGATTTGATCACGGATTTTGGCAAAAAATTCATGGCCAAAATTGGTGTTGCTAAACAAGGCCACGAACACTGGCCACGGATTTTTTCAATTTAGACACGGATTTAACCGTGGCCAAAAATAAAATTTTTTAAAAAAAATTAAATCTAGCCACGGATTTATCCGTGGCCAAAATTAATATTATTAAAAATAAATAAATTTATCCATGGATAAATCCGTGGCCAAAAATAAAAAATTTAAAAAAATGATAAATTTGGCTACGGATATTTCCGTGGCCAACCTTTTTTTTTTTAAAAAAAATTTACATTTAGCCACGGATTTATCCATGGCTGCTAATAATTATTTTTTTTTAATTTTTCATTTAGACACGGATTTATCCGTGGCTAAGATTAAAAAAAATATTTAAAAAAAAAATTAAATCTAGCCACGGATAAATCCGTGGCTAAAAAAAAAGTATTAAAAAAAAAGAAAATTGGACCTGGCCCAACCAGGCCCACAGCAGGCCCAACCCGCACGCCTACCAGCCTAGCGGTGCGACCCGGCCCAGCTTGGCGTGCCCATTTCAATTAATTAAATTTCACCGTTACCAGTGGGACTCGAACTCGAGACCTCTTGGTATATTGCCAAGCGCATTATCGTCAGGCTATGATGAACTTGTTGTTTAAGAAGGCATGCCAGGAATATTTATATACATTTATATAATGAGTTTTGTTATCAAATTTTACTAATTTATATCTATATGTGAATATATTTTATTAATTCATACTTATTATGATTTAATTAGGAAATATTAAATCGTGCAAATTATAATTCTTTCTAATTTTACTTTTATCCATAGATAATTTTGAGATACAAAATCAAAATTAAAAAAAATTATAACTTTGACCTTATAAAAATTTGAAATTTTTTATCGATTATTTTGACACCGATTTAAAAAATTTTATCGATTACTTTTTAAAATTTTTTTTATTTTATCGATTACCTTTAAAAAAAATTTATTTTATGGATTTATTTTATCGGTTACTTTTATTTTATGGATTTATTTTATCAATTACTTTTAAAAAAAATTTATTTTATCGATTACTTTTATTTTATGGATTTATTTTATGGATTACTTTTAAAAAAAAATTTATCGATTATAAAAATTAGATAAGAAAAAAGAAAAGCTAGATGAATTACAATAAGTTGAAAAAGAAAAAATGGTGCTTTCAACCTCTATAAAACTAGCTCTTAATTTTTCTGAGTGTGATTTCTTAATTTTTCCAAAAAAGTAAAGTCCACTTTAATGTTGAAAGAAAGTGCAAGATAAAACAACTCAAAAGCACTTTTTTGACGCACACTTCTAGAAATGCAACTTATTTAAGAAATTCATTCAAAAAAAAAATTAAAATTATTTATTGGCCACGGATAAATCCGTGACCAAGTCCAAATTTAAAAAAAAAAATTAATTTATTTATTGGCCACTGATTTATCTGTGGCCAAGTCCAAATTTAAAAAAAAAATTTAAATTTATTTATTGGCCACGGATAGTTAAAAAAAATTAAATTTATTTATTGGCCACGGATAAATCCGTGGCCAAGTCCAAATTTAAAAAAAAATTAAATTTATTTATTGGCCACGGATAAATTCGTGGGCAAGTCCAAATTTTTAAAAAAAAACTTAAATTTATTTATTGGCCACGGATAAATCCGTGGCTAAGTCCAAATTTAAAAAAAAAATTAAATTTATTTATTGGCCATGGATAAATCCGTGGCCAATGGTCAAAACTACATGTTGACTTTTGCCAAATCGTGCCTTTTCGTTAATTAGGTTAGACGGAACCGTACAATTGGAGCAATACAACTTCAACACTAATCAATCTGCTTGGAAAAATATTTTTTTGATAATTCCTATACAAGTTAACTGACGTTAGTATACATTGACACCGGATTACGAAGTCATTCATATATGTCACCGAAAGAGGAAAAATGTATTCTTGCTAAGCAAACTGTAATTTTCAACGCATAAGATGGGAAATATAATAACCGCGATGAAAATAATATGATTTTGAAATGACTCGAACCTTTTGGTGCCCCGTAATGTCAGATCGGGCGATTTAAGCGAGTCATTTAAAATTAAAAAAATTAAAATTATTTATTGGGCACGGATAAATCCGTGGCCAAATCCAAATTTTAAAAAAAAAATTATTTTTATCCGTGGCCAAGTCCAAATTTAAAAAAAAATTAAATTTATTTATTGGCCAAGGATAAATCCGTGGCCAAGTCCAAATTTAAAAAAAAAATTATTTATTTATTGGCCACGGATAAATCCGTGGCCAAGTCCAATTTTTTTTTTTTAAAAAATAATTTTATTTATTTATTTTTTCTTTTAAATAAATTGAAATAGCCACGGAATTGTGGATATTTGGCCACGGATAAATCCGTGGCCATATGTTTTCGTTTTTTTTTCAAATCCGTGGCCATTTCCGTCGCTATTGGAAACCGATTTCATCCGTGGCCAAAATCGCGTTTTCTAGTAGTGAAATTTTTTGATCTCAATCCCCAAATTTCCAGATTTTGTGTGTGTGTGTGTGCTTGATCGTGGGTTTGAGTCCAAAAGAGTGTAATTAGGGAAAACCAAGAAATAAATTTTCTTTTTGGAAAAAAAAAGATATAGTCGAATAAAACATATGAAATTTGAATTAATAAAAGAGGTCGGATCTGGACCCAACTCGAAATTTTGAGTCTGGCTGACTAGACCCAGAATCTAATCCCATTGGGTCTCGGACTGGGTCTGGGTAGAGAAGGGTAGAAAGATGTTTTTTATAGTATATATTGGGTTTGGGTATGGGTACAATAAAACCCTACCCGTTGACAGACCTAACTAGAAATATCACAATTTGGGCCTACTATAATTTATAACATAGGAAAGTTTGCAGGAGATGAATCAAAACTTGTCCCTTCAAACTAGCTAGAAAGTATGGCTATTATTGTTTCTCTTGAAGTTTTTCTAGCTTAGTTTACACGGCACTGCTTCTAGTTTGCTAAATGCGCAAGTAGTTAGTGCGCTTTTCATCAAAACTATTGAAGGAATAAAGATAATGCCAGCAATACAAATTTCCAATTAAGTGAATCGTAAAGATTGTTTGAATATCACTCCCAATTTTGTCATGTGAGCTCGTTAATTCAAAAAGGAACTGGGGTTCCATATGCAAATTTCAAAATTGGTCTTTTCTATTAGTACAAGAATTGAATTTCACCCCTAATTGATTGCTTAATTTCGAGATAAAAGAAATGATTTTTTTTTTCTATGAAAAAACCCTAAATTTAATACTATTTTGTTTCTTTGTTGAACCATAGGAATGCACGCCATTTACTAATGAAAAAAATTACCATGTATATAATGAAATATGTCGTCATAAAATATAATTTATGACAAATTTAGATTAATTGAACATCATGCTGAGAATAATTAGTTAAACACTCACATAACCAATGAAATAATTGAACATCATGTTGATAATTTGTTGCAAATATAATATAATACGTTGGTTCATCGAATCGGGTCCACTACAAGAAAAGGTAATATTAGTGACAATATAAAAGTTGTCACTAATAATTATGTTAAGTGACAACATCTTCTATTCGGTCACTAATTTTGTCACTAATTAAGTTTCTTTAGTGACAATATATAATTTGTATCTTGTCACAATATACGTTCAATAGTGACAACAATTAATGTATTAGTGAGAACCTTTAACAATTAATGATACATCTATAATGACAACTTGATGACTAAAAAAAAAATTCATTAGGATTTTGTGACAATATTCTATTGTTACTAAGTTGCCACCATAAGTGTATCACTAATTATCAATTTTGCATTCTATTGTCACATTTTTATACTATGTTGTCACTATTGATATTGTGCAAACTAAGTTTTGTGACAAAATAATTTTGTTGTCATTAAATACATATAATTAATGACAACTTTTTAATTACCACTTGTTATATTGTCATCAATTTACTTAATTTATTGTAGTGGTTTAAATTAAAATTTTCCTAAACACATATGTTACCAGAAAATCCAAAGCAAAATATCTTAATTAATCTGATACGCGTATCAAATTAATTGAAGACATCCAATTTTCAAATAATTGATGATTTTTTAGGGAAATATATATATATATATATATATATATATATATATATATAAATTTTTCATTTAATAGGCAAGTAAGGCACTGGCTTTCTGGCTTGGCTGGCGTGCCGTATTCCAGTGGGCATTTGCAAGTTGGAACACGTTCAGCAGGCACAAAAAGTGGTGCTCACCTAAATATGTCTCGTATTAAAAAGATGGGTTATATTATTTCTTTATATAGTCTAAACTCATTGCAATTTGTAACAGTCCCCCGCCCCCACAACGCCCAACAATTGTAAGTGTGCATTCCCTACCTTGTTCCCTTAATGTTATATTAGTTTCCAAAGCCACAATAAAAGTTCATAACAAGACTAGTAACATGAAATTTTTTTATATATTGATGTGAAAGTTCATTCTTTCATGGAGGAAATATACACACATATAAATATTGACAACATTGTCATCTCTTATAACTATATATAGCTATACAAATGTCTTCACTTTAGTTCCAATTAATTATTCCACCATGCTAACTCTTCTAACCATTGAAATATGATTAAACCAATAAAACTTATCAAAAACTTACACTACGTACGAAAAAAAAAATTGTAGTTTCTCAGAGAAATTTGCCTAAATTCCATCGAAAAAAGAAGTTTTCGATGAAATTTTGGTGGAAAAACTCTACTGAAAAATTGCTCATCGCTTACAAATTTTATGCAGAATTTCCAACAAAATTACCGCAGAAATTACAATCCATCGATATTCTATCGATCGGTAGATTTCTTAACACAAGTTTTGCTTGGGGAAACCTTCCGTGTATAAAGCAAGAACAATTTGAAAGTTCTATTAAGATTTAAATAATGTTTTTATTTAATTATATGTAATGATCAAATGAAAGAGTTGATTACGTTTGGAGGGAAGTCGCAAGAGATGCATGCGCATTTTGAAATGAAAATGAGAAATCTGCATAACTTCCATAATTACATTAAAGGATGCACATACATGAGGCATTTGTATAGCTATCAAAATTCTACAAGCATATTATTTTTTAAGGTATTGTAGATTCTACACCTAGTGTGATACACAATTTGCATTTAAATTTACTTCTCTTTTCTTTATTCTCTAGATTAAAATCATTGTTTCACTTTAACATGCATGTTATTCATTCAATTATTCGATATATTGTACCAAGTGTAGTATGGAATAAACCTATTTTCTAATGCCGACATCAATTAATAATGTTATTATTATTATTATTATTATTATTATTATTATTATTATTTGATACAATCAATTCAGGACATCATATAGATGTCAATTGGAACGCCACACACACTCGCTCAAAGGGAAATGGAAGAGAACAAGAAGGCTCGAACTCAAGAATTCAATGGTGCCGATTTGAACATCTACTACTGGGCTACAGACCTACTGACGACATCAATTAATAATGTGATTAGCTAGAAAGGACAAATGAAGGATTATAACTCAAAATTTCAACAAACCATGAGACCAATTTGACCCTCGCTGCCAATACGAGTTAAATTTTCTCATAAAAATAATAAAGAGCAGGAGACTCGAGTCAATGGCTATCAACTCCCATAATTTAAATGCGAAATAATAAATGTCTTCCACTAAACGAGGTTAGATGGGAAAATTTGTGGCCTCCTTTAGACTAATTTGCCACAAATAAATTTATGACACTTTTTACTTACTCAATTGTCTGTTTCTAAGCCACTCAAATCATTCTATCTCGACCTAAAATACATGCCCGAGACGCCACAGATTTAATCTACCTAACCCCATTAAAACAAATAATAGCCAATTAATTAATATCTGTTTCCCTAATTGTCAAATACAGTTGGCTAATACTAAAACATATATCATTAGGAAGAGCAGTCAGATTAAATTATTAGCCTACCTAAATTGCGTGTCATTCTTATCAATAACTCCATCAAATAATTAATTTTAAATTAACTTATTTCTGCCCCTTGTGAGTCTAATTAATTAGAATCTTCGATACACTTACATGTCCAATAGGGACAATCCATTACAATCTTATTAATTATATTAAAAAAGAAAAAAACAATAATTAAATATTTTGAATTTTAATTCAAAGCATACATTCAAAACAAACAAACCATTGTTCGAGAAAGTAAATTTATACACTGTATATAGTATGCGTGGACATATGTGAAATTTGATTTCGAGATTTCATATTAATATAAACTTTTTAAGTCCTCAATTTTACATTTGAGAGGGTTTGAGTTTTCTGAGTTCGATGAATTAATGTTGGTATTAATATGCTGAATAGTAATTTTCTTAGTTGTATAATAATTAATTTGCAAGTGATGATGAGTGGATTGATACAATAATTCATTTTTTTTTTAAACAATCAACTCGAGATACTTTATAGATATTAATTGAAATGCTATATACACACACGTACACTCATTCAAAGAAAAAGAAAAAAAAAATAGATAAAAAAGTTCGAATTCAAAACTTCAATAGTAACGGTTCAAATCGTCTTTTTATTAATTTAAAAGTATGATGTAATAATTAACTTATAATATACAGCTAAAAAAACAAAAAAAAAAAAAGGCCCCCCAAATTTATTGTGGTTTGTGCCCGTGGAAAACCAGCTGGTAATTTGATTTTCCATATGCTGACTCATTAGTCATTTGGAAAATAAAAATATGACGTAGCTCTTGAATCATATTCCACCTGTCCAGGTTGTCGCTTTCTCATTTAACGCGACTAGCACATATATCATGGCCATACAGTAAAATTTACTATTAATATTAATTCATTCACTCAGTGTCAATGCACTAAAACACACACACACACACACACATAGTGTTCACATTACTGCTGAATCATGCAAATCAAAATTTTGTGTTATTGTTTGAGAGATTACATCATCGACTGGGAAACGAGTA